>QLOR01000134.1:0-84001 GCA_003313825.1 Sarcodon aspratus
TGCCTTTCCGTCACTGCTTCGGACTGGCACGTGACAAGGCGACGGTGCACCGTGTTCCCATGTTCCCATATCCACAAGGGTCCGACCACCGCCATATGAACTTCGGAGGATGCATGAGCCGATATTATCCCCATCTACCACGATGTCAAGCAATCCAGGCCTTGTACATACATGCGCCATCGTGAAGGCTCAGAAAACCGCGGACTAACTGCACTGCTCCTTGCTAATCTCTCCCGATCCGAGTGGACTGATCCCTACAGTTACTACTGGGCTCATCTCCGACTGTCTGCGGTAATTTCGGTATGGTATCGGTATACTATTCTGAGAATCCTGCATGGATCACGACCCACTTATCGAGAACACATTGCTGCGGCTCGTTTTGTACTATGGCATATGGATCTGTTTACAATCAAGCCTCGCAACTTTCCAGTGCTAAAAAATAGGCTTTTGAAATAGTAAGTGGGAATCCAGCGGTATATATAAACCAAGGGTGCGTGTATTCCTCCCCACAGATCATTCATTCCACTTCATTCTTCATTTCCATCTCATAGCGTCGAACATGTCTTCACCTATCTCCGTCGTAGTCACGCATCCGGGGCATTATATGACTGCTCCGATCCCCTCGATTCCTTGGACATCATTATCCTTGACTTCATCTTCTCATCCTCACTCAATATTGCCGCCGAGAGCTCACTCTACAAATGTACAACTACGACCTCCTTCAATCCGTGGACAGTCATCAGCGACGCCATCGCCAACGTCTTCTTCACGGTCATCTCTATCGGACACTCATTGGGTGTCTTCTCCGGTCCCCCCTGCGACTGTTCAAGTCATTACATCACCACATTCCGGAACCTCCACCTCTACAGAGGTTATCCTGCCCAGGCCCGTTATTAATGGAGAGGAGATTATGCCAAGCCCAAACTTAGTGCAAATATCTTTTGACCTGACACTCCCATCTTGGACACCCTCTGACTCTCCTGACCTCTCTGAGCCAGCAACGCAACCACCAGTGCAAAGTATCACGCTCACGTCTCCCGATCTGCTGTGGAATATCACCGTCCATGCATCTTCAACGCACGTGACGGTTCTTGATGTTGTTCGTCGGCTCCATAAATCAATGCAGAAATCGATGAAATCTAGAGAGTTTTTTCATCGTCGGGTCGCCCCTTATCAAGAAGCGATTGCTGGGTCTTGGTATAAGCGGCTGGAAAGTATGATCTCAGAGGAGAAAGAGAGGGCGCATGAAAAGGGCGTGTGCAGGATTGATTATTTGTGCGGGAAAACGATCGCTCGCTTTACCGGTTCCATCACAGAGGACTCAGAAGGACTGAAGTTGGGGGTAATGTTCAGCCGCTCATAAACTACTCATCTCGTCATATGTAGTTGATCCGTTTTGTGCCGCGCCTGTAGGTTTTCGCATGTATGATAACGTCTTGCACAATACCTGTGTCCGTGATGTCATCTTCTGTCTCTTTTGATTCTTGTGGCCCAAACTAAGTTGAACGTCACTATGAACGTCGCTGACGACTCAAGACGGTATCCGTCGTTTTCTATATCCTGTCAGGATTTTTAAATTTCGTATATGCGACGGTTAGCGCATGTCAGAATTAGGGGCTGTGGTCACGTAAATGCAGTGGAAAAGGGATTGAAGGTCCTTCCGAAAGTGCATTAAGGCCTTACGCTCGTCATCGGACGGTCCTTGGTCTGCAGTGGAGCTCTGCGCCTAAAATATCTAAGGAAACATCAATGTGGGGGTAGTCTACCATATGAAAGTCCGCGGACTGACAACATTTCAAGCTGAAACACTAGTAAGGAGAGTTGAATTCAATAGTTCGGAGAGTCCCAGAATCCCAGGTGACTGGTGGAGAGCAACGTCAAGTTGCTGAAACATTGATGACTCTTTGAATCTTTCGGCCCTCGAGAACGACCAGCCGTAACCTTCTCGCCGATCACTGACCCACTGCAGCCATGTTCACGTTAACGTTCGGAAAATGCCGATCAGGCTCTTTTTCTACCACTAGTATCATCCAAATTCTTATCTGCTGGCATCGGCTCTGAATCGGATTTGGACAGCGGGTGATGCGGCCGTCCAGATCCGCAATGATGGCAGCCATCAGCGTAGTCGCAGCCACCACTTGAAGTGGTCGACTCAGAGGGCCGATGCCTCTGGACCGATGCAGCCAATGAAATCTAGGCCATAACACCTCGCTGACCCCCAAGGCCTCAAGGTAACCTCAATCCTATTACGACATATGTTGAGGTCTCAGCTGACGTTGGAATGATACTAGATCTGTCGGGCTCTGGCTCAGCGGTTATATCCCGCTGCCTTGAACATAGATAGATTCAGTAAAAAACGACACAAGTTTGTATTTCATCTGGTCATCGCACGGTTCATCGTGTGCATATATGTAGGTCCTCTTTCAACGCTATACGCCTCATGGATCACGGTATACTAGATCTAGGGTGATTATGTGTTTCCCGTACCAGAGTCGATCAATCGTCCTGGAGTCAACTCGGAATGCGCCGAAAGTCCGTACGCATATCCCTTCAGGTACGCACTGTTGGCACTGAATTGACGTCCGCATTGTAGGCCAGCACTATATAAAGTGTAGGTGGAATGCCTCGGCATGTGCTTTAGCAAACACCTCACAGAGTTCTTCCCTCTCTTCGTGCTCTTTATATTCATGACTCCATCACCACCAATGCGGACAAGAGAGGGCTTTGTACTTAATCCCAATGGAGTGCCTCCAACACCAACTATCCCGTTCCTTCCTCTACCTTCGACACCTCCGCCGATTGATGTGCTCACTCCACAAAAGACATCGGTAGCGGTCGCTCGTGGCCAATCTACAACAGATCAACACCTAACTACTGCCTCGACAAACCCGCATACACCCCTTTATATTCCGTCCACTATCGTTCCTGTTGTCAACCCGAACCTTGCTACAATTCCGGTTGACATCGCCAATAAACTCGCGCCAACCTCCAAACTATTTCTCTGCGATCCGGCTACAACACCGCCTATACAGACCCTTAGACTAAGATCCTCTCTTCCCTGGGAGATTGTCGTCACTGCATCTTTGTATTCGTACGTTACGTCATGGGATGTCTTGCAGACCTTGCACCAGGTTCTCCGCTATCAATTGACGCCCGTGGAGATGACGATGGTTTACGGTCCGATGATCCACAGTTCTACTAGGATAGGAAGTGGTTATGACGAACAGGGACAGCGCCTCCGACCTCATTCGTACAGAGGAGGTTCAGTATGCAGGATCGACACGTTGTGCGGGAGGACGGTTGCTCACTTTACTGGTCCTCTGATTTGGGATTTAGGATGGGTGCTGCCCACACAATTCCTCTCTTCCTGCGGTACGTTTTCATATCATATAACGATTTCACTCTAAACAGTATGATTTGACGTTGCAGGGATACCAAATCTGTACAAGGACAAGCTCACGTCGCTGACACAAGACTCGGCTTTGGAAATAAGCGTTTATGGGCATGTCATGTAACGACGCTCATGATTTCTCGCAGCCCATCCGATTTGGAGTCCTCGTTTGGCATTTTCAAATATCTCCTTCCAGTGGATCACGACACTACACGCTCCACGTCCATACAATATTCATACATATTATGCAAAGTTAACAATCGCGCCCTCATCTTATAACTTGAATGTTCTGGAGCGTCGCCGGACAGATGCCACTTGTTTGGTTGGGCGTTACAATTTTATGTCAGTAGTTTAAAATATTGTTCAATACGAACGCAGTTGTCCTTCGGATCATTAGGATATCGATACTGAAATTGGGTCCACTTCTGGCTGCAACTGATTTTGGGAGCTTCTTCCCAAGCTCATGGCACTTTCGCGGCTTTGTCCGTGCACTGCGGTGGCAGTCTGGAAATTTCCGAACAATGACAACTTCGGAATGGTTAGAATTTGTTACTGTAGTAACTGGCGGCAAGCGCACCCGGGGGTTATGTGCGCACTACATCCGGGCTCAGGCTTGCAGGCATTCATGGAATTACAGTCGTGAGTCCAACTGGTTAGTAATGATCAGATCTCCACATCATAAAGAAACATGACTGGGAATGATGCTTCAAGCCATTATTCACATGCATCACTCAATTATAACTGCGCAATGCGGTTCCCAATTCACAGCTGTTTGTGTGTATTTTTACACGAGGTTCGCTGCACAGGTAGAAGGTTGGTAACCGTTAGTTCAGGCAAATTGGATCCAAAACCTGTGTCACTGTGCATGACGTTTTTCAGCACTTTCGTTGTTCAAGATGATTTGACATACATTGATTGTCGGCTTGTATCGATCCGGATGACTCGATACAAGCTTTGTAGTATGTACCCAACTGTTTGCAACGAAAGTCCAGGTTGGGGGGAGGATTTGTATCATTCATGTATAAGGATCATTCAGGACTAGTAGTACGGAGTAATGAATTACACGTTTCGGAAATGGGTATAAACCCTAGAGAATGACAAGAAAAACCTACGGTCGCTTAGTAGGGAAAGAACTTACGCGAAATGGTGTCGATTTGCTAGATTCGACTGTGACCCGGGGATAAGGCTCCATTCTTCTCTCCCATTGCCATGATCCTGTTCTCGTGTACTTCGTCCATGTGCGCGACCGCAACTGCGTGCTGTTGCTAAGTGATCACTTGTTGACACACAAATTATTACCTCATCTCTTTCCGATTCAACTGTCTTCCGAGACCCTGACCATATTTTCCATGTTCCGTGTCTGTCGGCGACCCGGATCTTGAATCAATCGGCTTCCAAGTGCGGGCCCCATGGATCGTCCCATCGCAAAGAATTGTCATCTTGCGTCATTACTTCCTCAGGCTATATCCGACAGAAAGATCATTGTACAAATTTGAAATCCCGTGTATCAAATCCCGTACCGGTATCAACTACTATTCACACTACTAAACCCCTTTCAAATATACCATCAGTTACAGAGCTCACGGGCATAGGACGAAAGAAGAACCAGAGCTAGTTCAACAGTCCGGGAGCCGTCGGCGTTTAATGCGGACCATGATGCATGAGCTGTCAAAGAGAATCAAGACTGTTGATTAATCAAGGCGTAAATACTAAACGGAGATAACGGTTTAGGCGAGGGAAGTGGCGAGCAAGTGTGAGAATGATAGAAACTGTGTCTTTTCGCATCTGCCCTTGCTGCGCCATTTCCAGGTACGGGAGTCCAATAGTTTCACATCCACGTTCCCAGCACAGGACTTTTCTCTCCAACACCCAGCAGTTCCCAACATCAGCGCTTACATTGTACTGGCAGTCATCCTACGCCGAATGATGTTGTTTGTCCGGGAGATATACCAATGCGTTTAGGCGCACGTCCAGCGCTCAATCAGTTTATATCTATCGCACAGATCTCACTGCGCGTTACTTTTGTCATGTATAAAAACCCAGTCAAACGCCTCAACATGCGCTTTTCCATCCCTCACGAAATCTCCATTCCTCGCACTCGCCTCACAACCCATAATGGCTCCATTAAAGAAGCAGATGAAAGCGTCGTCCTCCCGCCATTCTGACAGACCGCCTCCAACACCGATGATCCCAACCATTCCACTGCCGTCGATATCCCCAGCTCGAAGGACGTCGACTGTAGTGTCCCAAGGCCGATCTATCATCGATAAACGCCTTGTTTCTTCCTCTACCCAATCTACAAGTATTTCTCTCCATTCACATCTATCCCGCCCCGACTCCTCCCACTCTCGTCCATACTACATCATCCCTACTATCAACCATAACCTCGTTTCATCGCCCGTCGACATAGCCGGCGCTCTTGCTCTAACCAGTGCAAGATGCGAACCAGCTACCAATCCGCCTGTGAGGACCCTCAAAATAAGGTCCTGCCTTTTATGGGAGGTTACCGTCACCAGTTCGTTGTACCCTTATGTCACCATCGGCGATATATTGCAGAGCCTGGACCGAGCCCTCAGGCACCACTTGACACCGATGGAGATGATGGAGATCTATGGCTCAAATAATCACAGTCCTGCTGGCGCAATACAGAGTTACGACGAGTGGAGGCCCGGTTCGCCGCTGGATATGAATGGTGGGGCACATCAGACACCGCGCAGGATTGACACGATGCCCGGAGGGACAATTGTTTACTTTAATAGCCCGCTGATCTGGGATTTGGGATGGGTATTATTCATGCAACTTCTGCCCTATTACTGAGGTATGTCTCGTTGTAGCCTCTGGCAACATTTCTGTGATTCATTTATTTACAAATTCTTTGCAGTGATCGTTCATTACCGATACCTTATTTTAGGACCCCATTTGCATTATTGTTCCCACCCGTACTTCTCGCATTTTTTTATCATGCGTGTTTTCTGTTCTGTATAACTTGAAGCGGACTCGCTCTCTTTATAACGACGTTTGATTCCGTGTATGCTTGGGGGATAAGATTAACTCCATGAGATAGAAGGCTCACGGAAGTAAATTCAATTTCGCTAAGATTGCGAGGCTCGGGCTATACCAAATTTGTAGCCGACTATCCAAATGTTATTGCCATAAGAGGATATCGTCTTCTATATTTCCGTTCTTTTCTTTCGCTGGTAATTGCCAATCAACCGCTCGATTACATCGTCGCATGAAAACTGGTCCATCCTAATCGTAGTGGCGTTGTGGGCTGCGGCTCAGCCGGTTCCACCCTAAGTGACGCTCATATTGGATTAACATGGTGGGCGTTGTTTGGACGCTCTGGACAGCTGTGCCGCAATCTATGCAAGAAACCCTCGACAACAAAAATGAACGCCTTGCAATCTCGAGCCGCGCAACCCCAAGTGATGACATCGGCAGAACTTTTCCCCCTAACTTCGACTCGCTGACGCCAAGATCTCCCCCGTTGTTTGCCTTGGACCCTATCCTTCAAGTTTGGGATCTTCTACTGGGTGTCACCACGTCAGACGATCCCGTCCGGCTCCGAAAGTACGCTAAGCCGCAGTTACGTGTTTCATTGCGGGGCGCCCACCTGCCGCACTTCCGACGACTTGTCATTGCCGGCCTCCATCATCAAACTTGATGATGATGACGATCAGGATCAGCTAACTGTTCTTGCGTACAAGGGTTTGCGCAAAAGACGTTGATCTCGGCTCTTTGAGGCGCTTTCTTGCGAGTAATCCCATGGTGACATCAAGAGTGGAGATTTAGATGGTGAAGAGCCCCTCTACCCGGATCAAGCTGATGAGACTGATTGCCACTCTAGGAGGTAGTGAGGCACGAACGTAAGATAGAGTTAAGTCTTCGCGAAGTGGGAGTGGAGTCACGTGTGCAGCCTGTCTCCACCCCACGTCCACTACTTCTGAGATATCGCCCAGTCGATACGCTCGCTTTTTCACCCACCCGCCATCCCATTGCAAAGTTTTGCACAAAACTTCACTCACGCCCATCTCAATTCAACATTCGGGTTAGCTACATAAGTATTACTGTATACCACAAATTTCCCTCACAATCGACCTGAAGCTCGCTTCCCTCCGGCTGCCGACACGATGGGCTGTTTCCCTCCCGCCCATCGCTGCTCATTTGAGACCTTTCCGCAGACCAGGGTTCTTGTTTCGGGTCAGAAAATCCTCTGGATTTTACCCGACACTGTACTTACTTCCGCACATCAAATTGTATCTTACTCAATACAACTTATGTACATGATTTTCGTTCCTTCAGACGACAACATCACGCAACGCAAAGATTGACTGAGCCCCTGGGAATTGCCTGGGCATCTTCTCATGTCTTCTTCGCAACATTCTTGGTCTAAGGCCGTTGATAGCACTGTGGACTCCTGACGGTGCGTCATGGACGTGAGTCATGCGATGTATGTCATAGTCAACAGAAGGTACGGCGTCTAGGAAAGAGTCATCCAGGAGAAGTTCATTCCCGTCGTGTGTCGTAGCATGAGATGCCTCGTAAAGGAGATGACAATAACCATGGTGTTCCCAATGCCGGTTGTGACCTGTGTCACGTCCACATATATTCAAGTTCATGTGAGGACGAGGGTCTGCGTTTGAGCGGCCAAGAGTCTTCGGCGTCATGGTCCGACTACGTGTCATTGATATGGGAAGAATGGGTTGGCCGCATCACAAACACTTCGATGCAGCGAATAGCAGCACATGGTCGTTAGCCTACGTTACTTGAACGTATCATTGTCTCATCGAGATCAAGCTCGATGGTCCAACTTGTGATAATCAGACTCTAGGGATGAAGGCAACAATCCATCCGTTGATGTTCTGGTCCACAACAACAAAGCGAAGGGAAGTCCCGAAGGTCTTGCAGTATTCGGGTCATGACCGTCGATGAGGAATGATCTGGCAGGTCACTTGTGGTGGTCTTTGAACAAGATAGGGTAAACAAAGAATGGCAGATATCTTCAAATGTTACAAGTTCGATACTCACAAGAGCTTGGAAATAATTTGGCTGGCCCTAGATGCGATCAGGTGAACAGGATTAAACTTGAAAATTTCGATTGCTGTTTGTACAGAAGAGAATTAATTTATTAAAAATTACGCAAGCATTCGCGATGAATTAGTTGGGGATGGTGAAGGCTGAAACATGGCACCTAGTATTATTCGCGAGACATATTAATGAACCGATCAAGGTCGCAAAATGAAATTAAAATGCGCCCCCGTTATGTTCGATAAAAGCAGAACCGATAGCCCCGAGGCTAGGAAACCAAGGATAACGTGAACACGAGTTAAACGCGAGTTTTAAGCTAGAAAGGCAAGTGCCGATTTTCTTTCTTTTTTGTTGATAGGAGCCGGACATGAGGCCATAAAGGTTTGATCAGGAATATCGATCCTAGGAATAACCGAATGCGTCATTTCCGGGAGAACGCCCTGATAGCTGACGCAGAATGCTGCGCCGACCAAGTCTAGGAACAATGGGTTCTATAGGTTCAGTCGCGTGAAGTTACTAGTAGCAAGAGCGCTCCGTGGATGACCAAGACTCGGGTGGGTGTGCCTTGATGAGGTCAGAGGAATTAATGAAGGGTGGAGTCTGTTGTGTATCTCATTAGCGGCACGGCCCACAGCAGCGCATTGGTAGAAGTCGTGACGGAAGAGAAAAGGAAGTGACAATAATAGTAGTCTCCCACGTGGATTGTAACGGTCACGGAATAGGTAAGCGGCAGTGCCGCTAACATGTGAGGCACTGTTCTAGTGAAGCGTCACGGGCCGTCACATGCCATAGTCTCTTTGGCCGCATTGATCCAGATACACACTCTTCCAATTCCACACTAGATTTCAGAAATGTGATCTGCGTAGCCTTCAGATCACAATTCATGCCGTCTCGTATGCCCCCCGAACTTCCGCAGTCCTGCTCTAACTGGCTGCGATGATAGCGTCATGGTCACAGATGAACATCGGACACTGCGATGTGATGATGATCATATACTCTACTCTCGTTCTCGGATCGTACACGTCCCTTTGTCGCCGTCCGATCTAATGTCACGTCTCCTTGGTATATATATATATATCCTAGGCAGTTCGCCCAAATCTCTGTCACCTCCTACCATTTGACCTTCATCTGCCATCTGCACCCCCTTTCGATAAACATACAAGCACTCATAACGCAATGACGATGGACAAGGAATACTACAAGAAGAGGTCCTCGTCGTACGGACTGGGAGAGAGGGGAATTCCCCCAACACCAACGATCCCTTGTGCTCCTTTGCCTTGGGTTGGCCTCCCACCCGACGATCAGTCACCGCCGCCATCACCACTCGCGTATTCACCTGCCCCCTCCATCTGTCTCGACCCCTATCTTGCCAGAGTTTCCATCAACCTCACCGTTGATCCTCATACAGCAGGACACTCGGTCAACGATTCCATGATGTACCCTGCAACAATCCCTCCAGTACGAACCGTCACATTAAGATCTCCCGATTTCCATTGGAAGATTGTTGTCGACGCTTCCCTTTATCCGTATGTTACGATCCTCGACGTCCTAAAATCTCTACACGCCGCCGCATATGCTCCTCTCACGAACACGGAGGCCAAGCGGCTTGTAAGCCTCGGCATACCCGTCTATAACAACCATGCTCAGAGGCTGCACAATTCGAGATTGGACATGGTGCATCCCAACATGTGCAGGATCGATTCCCTCAACGGGAAGTGGATCGCTCGCCTTACGGATTTCAGGGCGGACCAGACGGGGTTGACTCTTGGTGTAGAGTTCACCTTCAAATAGTGTGTACTAGGTCGTCACACTGCACCCTCGAGATTCTCCGACCATATCCTATTCTTCAATGCTCTCCGTGTTCCCATTCCTACATGTCCATCCAAAAAGTACAGGCCCGTATATTCAACACGAATTTCTTCTGCAAACCCCCTCCACTACACGTTCTGTTCTGTAACCATATCTTCGATTTCGTCTTTATCACTAACACTTATCAACTCTACGAGCCATGTTAATTGTTTCATCCTTTCTTGTGTATGACTCCATTAATACTCTTGTAGAAGGATACGATTTCTTACCACGACTCATGTCACAGATATACTAGTGTATTTTTGTTATCGACCCCGGCGAATGTATATGTAGCTTTCCTAGATCTTGCCTCTAATCATGATCATATTAGTTGAACTGATTCCAGTGATTGATGAGCTGTGAGCGAGTGATTCAGAGGATCTGCTGCGACCGTGGGAAATAAGATACTAGTAGCGCTGCTACTTCAGGCAACATATATAACGCGGCCCATACATATATCCATAGGCCGGGAGACTGGTGCCATCTCAAAAATCGTATGTTCAAGCATCTTCACCTTCACGAGCAGATTTCCGTTTTCTACTCGATTACCAGGCTATGATTGCTGGGGTTGCTCCCCCGGACGACGGCAGTGCACGCGTCAATATAGGAAAATACGCAGGACCGGTCTCAGAGCACTTGTGCACAGGAATCGATGAGATAAGGATATCCTGATCTTGGATCCCGCGTCAAAATCTTTCCACACAGCTCAAAGTTGAGCGCTGAGCGAATCAACCCAAAGGCAAAGGATTGAATCATCTCAATGTACAGCCACTATAAACAAACGGAGATAAACAGGTGACTCTGTGTTGAGAACCATGAATACAGCCGCTCAGAAACTTATATGCATTCACCATATGGAGCAATTTGCAAGTTGTCCATGCGCTTCTTGGGCTGAGTTGCCAAGGGTGTTGTTGTGGAACTTTTATTGCATGCGGGCCGAGTGGGTAGAAACTGATATGCATACGTGGCAGGCTTGATGATGGTACGATCCTTTGCTGCCAGTTGACTCGATGGCGATGGGCGGTGTGGAGAATATTTGAATGGATGCACCATAAAGCTAGCAGTAATTGGTTCGGCATAGAGCGGACTTCTTGATAAATATCATCAGAAAGAAATTTATAAAAAAACCCTCCGAGCCTGAGAAATGGCGTCTTGTCTGTGAGAAATAAATACTTGTATCGGATGAGCTTCCGAATATACGTGTTAAGTAAACAAATCATTGTACAGACCTGGACAGGAAATGGTGTTGACTTGCTTTCTTGTTGATAAAGCGATTTCTCGGGTCCGTGACCGTTCACATTGCGATGTTGAATATTGGCCAGGATGGGCTGCTTGACGCCGTGCAGATACAGAATAGTCGTTCTGCGAAGGCGCTGTCGAAGGTCCATACGTAACACACAGTACCGAGTTCGTTAACAATGATGAAGTGTCTGGGCCGTACTGCACTGGATATTGGGTACAGAGACTGAACAGCTCATGATGCGACGATCGCTCTTGTGCTGTTATGGTGAGGCTACGAATCGTCGTCCAATCATTTGAGGCTATACAGGTGGCAGGATAATGCAGTGCCCTTTCACAACGTACGATAGGTAGATAACAAGACAAAAGGTTTAGTAATAGAGATATTTTGCAGAATTACCGCGAGCTTTTTCCCTGTTGCTGCAACCGCGATGGCGTGGACGGTAGCGTTGGACGTCGTAGCGTCGTTCGCTGACAGTGACGGTGACCGGCCACGCGCGTACTTCACACGGTAACGCGGCCACGACTCCTCGAAATGCTTCCGACTGCGGTCAATGAATTCAATGGCTCACAAGTTTGCTGGTAACCTCGACGATGTAGAAAATCGTATGTTGGCGGACTTTGTGCTCGAAGCTCATGGCGAATATTTTTCTTCGTATGTCCCTTTCACGAGTCCTTCTCTCCACTGTCTGTCTCAACGACTGCCCTTCATTTATAAGTCTGGAGAAGATGAAGGAAACAATAGCCGTGCCGGAGACTTCTGACACTATTCGCGAACGGCTCACAGAAATAAACAAAGAGCACGCTGAATTTCTGGACAAGTTGTATGATTGGCAAGCCAACCAATGTCACGAAGAGGCGTTTGACATTTACACCTCCCTCGACGAAACTGTTCCCATGAGCAGTGCTATGAAAAAAGTACATTTTGTTTGTGCCCTGTCTTGATTGACCTCGGCTAACCATGTATACAGCGATTGAGTTCCCCACCGCCGTCCGGGTTTAACACTCACGCATATGAGACGATTCGATACTCTCATCTTCAGACGGTTGTTCATTTACAAGCAAGACTTGCTTTGATCAAGTCACAAGAGGCAGCTGAACAACGCCGCATAGACTCCCAGTTCCCCTTATCGATATCGGATTATCATCTCATACGCGACAAACAAGTTCAACTCAGAATCGCGAAATTCTTGATGCTGGAGGACGAAACCCCTGGGAATAGCGCCCTCATTAGATCAAGGAGAGATCAGGTTATGTCACAGTTTGGGTGGGCGTGGATGCAGGTTACCCGATTATGTGAGGAGTATGCCAAAAACGTGCGTCAGACGTGCTTATCGCTCGAACTCTAACCCATAGTCGTTCTGCATCAGGAGGATTTCAAAGCCGAAGTTCAGACTATCGTCAGAGAAGTAAAAGCTGCTGGTGATCCTAGACGCAAGCGTCCGTGAACGGCACAATTCCAACGGTGGGGCATCTGATGACTTGATGACTTGACGATATATGCGTGCCGTGCGCCGATCCGGAAACCTGTTGAGTCTGTTCTCCACTCGAGAATAATGCCACCGGTCGTCAAGTTCGTAATCCTCTTCGTCGCTTTTGGTATATCCACACTTCGTCTGCCGCACCTCATGTCCTCTAGTAGACCACTTGTGTACCATGGTGTCGTAGGACTCCGTAAACCGAACAAGCAAGCCAATCGTGTTCATTTAGTCGCTCTTCCCTCAAATTTCTCATCAGCTTGCTTCAAGCCGATAGCGACACAACCCCATTTAGTGACAAGACAAGCAGATGATTGGGTAAGCGAAGATCAGGTGTCTTCACGGAGAAGTGTTTCGGGATTGTGGGACAGGACGGCTGATTAGTCTAACATCAGATCAGCGGAAGGATACAGGGACGACGAAGCCAGAAACCTCCATTGTCCAACGCCATTCTCTCTTTCGCGACGAGTCGCATCAATTATTAAAGTTTATTCAAGCATCCAAACGCCTGCCTATTTGGAAACAAAGTAATCAAATTTTCTTTCATCCTAATCAGTAGTATGTTACTGTCACACCTATCATCACGGACCAAATTGACACTTGGATTGGACTTGACTAGCCTTGAATACGAGATGTGTAGTTCTCCTGTCATTAAAAGCTGCGAATCAACGCTACCGGATCAATTTTCACCCTCGTCGCCCAGGCATCCCTTTGTTACGTATTGGGGTCGCTTGATAAGAGACTTCTTAAATACCCTGCGATGGATCCTACATCCAGCAAGACCTTTACCAGATCCTCTCCTCTCTCTTCAGTCTCTATACTATCCGTGCGTTGTCTTCTTGGATCGTTTAAGTCACTGCGCTCACTCCGATGCTCTAGATAAATCATGTCTGAGTTAGTTCAACCAGGCCCAGGCCAAATGGTCGCGTTCCGTTTCATTCCAGGCGCCACAGGTGGTGCTTCCGTTTCTCGGGAAATCATCTCAATCCCCACCCCAAAACCAGACCAGTGCCTGGTCAAAATTCTCGCTGCAGGTGTCTGCCATTCGGACTGTAGCATCCTTGACAAGGAATTTCAAAAAGGCATGTTCGCAATGCCCAGCCCCTTCGTTCTTGGACACGAAGGCGCGGGTACTGTGGTGTCCTTGGGATCCAATGTAAAAGACGAGGACATCAAGGAGGGGACATACGTCTCGCTCTTGGGCACTAACGCCTGTTACTCTCAGACTTGCGAAGCCTGCTCTCATGAGCTTGGTAATTCGTGCACTGCCCTGCCCTACATGGGATTCGGTGCTGACGGGTTCTTTGCTTCTTACGTTTGTGTTCAAGTCAAGGACTTGGTTCCCGTTCCCGACAATGTGTCCCCAGCAGTAGCCGCCATCGCCACAGATGCAGTCCTCACGCCGTACCACTCTCTCATCACGTGCGCTAAGCTGACCCCCAACCAAACTGTCCTGATAATCGGCGCAGGCGGACTTGGCCTCAATGCGATTCAGGTCGCGAAACACTGTGCGGGTGTTGCAACTGTCGTTGTTACAGACGTGCGGGATGTGAGCGTCAAGGAAGCGTTGAAAGTGGGAGCGGATCATGCGTGCAAGCCTGAGGAGCTTGAAGCCCTTATCAAGGAGCACAAGTTTGTCTTCGACACCGTAGTGGACGTGGTTGGCAACGCGGAGACGTTCAATACCGCCCTGGCACGGGTGCGTATCGGCGGTACGATTCAGATCGTTGGAATGGGAACAAGGGAGCTGCCTATCCCACTAGTGGCCACCGCGATGAAGCACGTCGAGCTTAAATTCAGTGCCTGGGGTTGCAGGTCGGAGCTGAAGGAGGTGCTAGATGCTATCTCTACGGGCAAGGTGGCGCCTCAGGTTGACGAGCGGCCCTTGGAGGACTGTCTGCAAGTGTTGGAAGATCTTGCTTCCGGGAAGCTGAGAAGCAGAGTCGCTCTCATTCCTTGAAAACTTCTTTCTTAGCAAACATGCGCTGGCATCATATCATCCATCTTATCAGTTAGTTTAGTATTATTTCGGAACGGTGTATATGTGTATATAGCTTAATACCACCCAAATTGTCAATAATTTCTTTCCGGTTACACTCTAATTGCGATATTGTTAGTATCCCGGATCTATGTAAAAATGTGCTTTGGACAGGGTGTCACAGTACCAATATGAGGATGCGATCATCCACGCTTGAGGCATTCGGAAGCGCCGATCATTGGGCCTCGAGGCTTCACGAGTCAACACGTACAGCCCTCCCCCACGTTGGCGTGCTCACAAGGCCATATATGCAACAACATGAATCAACACGCCTCCACAATTAATTCATGATATACACGCCCCTCCAGCGATGGGTTATCACGGATCAGAGTGTTAGACCGATGCTTCGGATCTAGTTCTCCACTTCGTTAAGGTACTTTGCATGAGGGCTCAGGTCAAGCCACAGCCAAGGGGAATACTCGACAAAAGGATCAAGTTTGCATTCTAAGGACAACGCGAGATAACGATACAAACATGGGCAAAAAAAAACGACAAAGCTCTGAACCGAGAAAAGATTCGACAACATCACGTAGTACGTGTGGCTCTACCGTAAGATATTTAATTTGTCTGCGCTCCCACGGCCTGCAACCAACAGAATTAGATTTGTTACAGACTCAACTTAACTGATCATGACATACCAAACGTTTCAGGTGTTCCATAAATACTTGCAAACTGACATCGTCAGTGAAGATAGCTTGTCCGGTACTAGCCCCCGGACCACTGCCATACATGCTTGCCGACATGTGCGTGGTTGAGGGATTCAATTTCGACAACAAAAACCGGGCCTGACTTCCTCCTTGGTCGCACACTATGTACCGTGGAATAGGAGATCTGTCCGCCAGAAGATCCTATGTCCAGAAATGATTAGTGGCGTGAAGACAATGGAGGAGAAAAGGGAGTGAACAGACCTGAGCGTCTGCAACAGGGGCTTCTAACAACTCTTTGAAATTTTCGTATCCTTCCTGCTCGTGGTACCCGGCCTTTCTCCACTGCGCGATTGTTTCTCCATGGAAAATTAATATATGGAAGAATGTATCAAGCAGCAGAATAACGTCCGGCTTGATCGAAACGCTGTCCAAGAGGACAGGTTGGGCAGGTACATCAAATGTGTAAGACATGAGCGTGGGTTGGATCATGATCAATGAGTTATTCACGTCTTCCTCGTTCAGAATGTGCCTATACGAAATGAGTAAACGACAGGGTTCTGATGATGAGAGGGAAAATCGGACCTGTAAAAAGCAGTCTCATCAGGACTGTTATTGAACACCTGTAGAAACTGACTTCTCCGCAAGTGAAACATAAACTGAGGATATATACTAAAGTTGTCAGATAGACTGAAGCTTGTCGGGTCCTCCTTCCTATAGTCTGCGAATTTCTGGCACAACCTGATTAACATCCTGTCCAGCCATCTTAAAACGTCTGGTGAATCATCAATCTCTGCCTTGAAAACAGCTATCCTGGCCATCAAAACAGCCGCAGCCTCTTGGTCGAAAGACGTCGCAATATTGGGAGACCCCGCTTCAGCAAAGTTGCGCGCGATTGTACTCACTCGCAACCTCATTTCTCCGGAAGAATGCTGATAATGTGTGACGAATTGAATGAGACCTCGCGATCCAGGTTGAAGAGGTTGTCCCGCGGGAGTGACAACCTCGAAATATACAGCGGCAGATGTTCGAGGAGAAATAGAGTTGATATTCCAAGCAGACGTTTGGCCAATACCAATCTCTGTTTCACCCACGCAGGCGGACTTTTTACCCCCTGAAATTGCATGCCCGATTAACCCAGAAACTTTCAATTCCTTCGTTGTCTAAGCACAAGTCAGTATGACATCCAAGTCTGATGGAGTATGGCATTACCTGCACATCAAAGGTTGCATTGAAACCCATCTCAAGATGCCCTTGCTCGTCCTTGTTAAATAGACGCAGGAAACTTTGTTTAAATATGGAAGTAGCGAAAGAATCAGACAGAATCATGACGCCATTCGTGGAATTCGGCAATGATTTCATCTCAAGAAGACCGACTTGATCGAGACAACCAGCGAAAATATCAACAACATGGCCGTTACTTGACACTCGCTTTGCTAGCGCCTCGTAAAACTGAAACGGCAATAATGAGCTATTGTACCCCCAAAGACTGCAATGATCGTACCTTGGAAGCACGTTTAAAGTGTTTTGCGCTGTCACGATCTATATCGTGGTGAGATCGAATTGGCTCCTTCAATTCGTTGCTGACGACCATTCCTGGACCTTCGGTAGCAGGCCCACCAGGGAAAACCATGATTCGAGCGCCAGTGTTGGGATAAGTAGTCTGGAATCGATATGTATCCATAATAATAACAAAGAACTGAAGAAAACCGCACCTCAAGAAGTCCAACAGCGACACTGATGGCTCCACCAGTGCAGCGCAAAGGCCGCTTGTCATTGGCCACGGGCCAGGGATCGCGTAATAGAGATTCCAGAATTCCAGTCAGCTGAAACTCGCATTGTTGGACAGGTAATAAGAAGCGAGCAGCACCAAACGTTTGTGGGGGCATAGGCTGGCCGGGTCGAGGAGCAGCCCTGTTCGTCCCACTCAAACCAAGCATCTCTTGGATTTGTTTAGGGGAATACTCCTTGCCTCCTCGGAAAACATAGGATTTACTACATTCGGCATAGCCAAGTTCATGTACTTGTGTCTATTTGGCGCATCAGAATAGAAACTTCACGCAATGCAACAAGGAGACATACCATCGTTCCGTATGTTATAAGACCGACCAGGGCGAAAGGTGGGAGAAGACTCAAGCTGATTACAATGGCATCCCTCAGAGCTTTGAGATCATCGTTGTCCAAACAAGTATCAACGACAAAAAGGAAGACGGGGGGGACTTGTGCTGGTCGGCTGAGGGTGTACTCAATCGTGGTATACTTTGGTAATAGTTCGGCAGGTAGGTTGGTGTTTGAGATATCTTTGTAGTGAGGAGGAAAAGCGTTTCGTTGGAGACAAAATGGACAGATCCAAAGCTTTCCTCGGATATCAATTTGGCTGCAACTCCGTGTGAGACAACGAAGAAGAAAAAACGAAGCTGAGGATATCTACCAATAAGGATTGAGAATGGCGCGACACGGAGGTTTGCATGTTACTGGATCGTATAGAACTGGAGGTAAATCTTCTCTGTGCTTCAGAGGAGTGTATAGAGCCGATATGGGCACGACTGTCCGGGTGGCTTCTATACGCGACGATGGCCAGACATTCCACGACAAACGAATTCCTGTGTAAATAGAGTGTTGGTTGAGGGCTCGGAGAAGGTCAAATTCACTTACCATCGCGCTCCTCGACGTCCTCAAAGTTCATCATTTCCGTAAATCTAGCAGGATGTTTGGCAAGAACGCCTTTTGTATAAGAGGAAAGTCAACGTGTCACTCAGCGATGTGAGCCACGTGAGCACTCCGAACGGACTGCTCCTCACGCTCGGTAGGCTAAAAAATCTTACTTGAAGTTCATGGCACTGACTGTTCGCAACGAAGCCTTAGGTCTTTCGACATTGGATCTCAATGCTCCCGTGCTGGCTTGTAGATCTCATTGTCTCCCCGGCGGATGGGAGCAGGCTTGAAATGGATAGCCCTTCCTCTTATCCTGGCGCGCCACTCGCCTAGATGACTGAGCATGGCATAGCGTTATCCTTTGACACTTTGCCCAAGACAATGTCCTTTGTGCATGCCCAATAGTAGGCTAGATTTTCAAAGCTTTGATTTGTGCCGCCGCGCGTGCCGGATCAATTCACTCAAAGCTTAATCCAAGCATCCATGTCAAAGCTCACTCGTCTGTCGCTTATAAAAAGCGGCTTGTGGATATGGAGGTCACCCCGACCTCTTTTCCCTAGCTGTCCATTCTACCTGCTCTCTATCTATACCTCGTCGTAGCCATGGCCCGATATCTATCACCCGGTACGCCTCAATTGCCTCTGATGATCATCGCTCATAGTATTTCTTCTAGCTCAAATCAGATGGAGGACCCCTAGTAAATATTCATCAAGGAGAAGAAGGCGCGACGGCAGACAACGCCAGAAACTTGAAAATTATGTGTACGCCTTTAATCCACGAGTTTATAAATCAGCAACTTACCCCTTGTATAGCGACAACCTCAGTAAGTTTCAGAGAAAGTATCAGCAGGTGCAACCGGGGTAAATATTTCTGGCTTCCTCCATGAATTTCCTTGAACTCTTGTGAATGCAGTGTCCAGCACGAAGCTGGTGCCGCCACTCGTCCAAATACACCAGTACCTGGGTATGTAATACAACATCGTCTCCACGATCATGTGTTCAAGAAACAAAAATTCAGGTCAGAGACTGAACCGGCACCTGCACCTGCCCCGCAACAACATCCCCCTAATGAAAACGTTGAGCCACGTAAACCTAGCAGCAAACGCCTTGCTCCTCGGCGCTTTCAAAAACAACGTGTTCCATCTGCGAAGGAAGCCTCCGACTCTGAGTCCACGGCAACTGTATCACTCTCCCAGCCAACACCCAAGGACTCTGCGACACCGATCCTTTCCCTTCTGGAAAGACTATCAGAAGTCGCAGAAAACCAAGGGACGGTTGAGGCCAGTGTATACGTCACTGATTGTGACGTGTCTCCTGAAGACGAATCGTAAGTGTTCGAAGATCTTGCAGAAATATTACATTTTTAATCTATCAAGTAGTTCATGTCCACCACAATCCATCCCCACACCTGAAGCCAACCCAGACTTACGAACAGGGTCAGTACAGTCGTTGTGAAGACCGACTTCATTATTTATATTTGTATGGTGCAGCGAGTTTCCCTCCATGCCAGCAGCCTGGTTCTGTCATCCAGAATCATACCAGCCAGGACTTCTAACGAAGTACATATTCCCTTATTCTTAACATCTCCTGACATTCATCACATTGTTTTTCAAGCGTCTTTGCTGGACTTCCTAGTGCTACAAAACCCGGTTCTGATGCTGCCCTACCCAACGCATCCTCTCCACCCCCGAGCAAGCAGCATCATGCCATTGGGTAAGTCAACTACTATATTTCGCTTATGTTCGTCTTTTCCCATATCTCTCTCAGTAGTGTGTTCTGTCAATCAAGTGGGCACCGTAGTGGTGTCCCATCCAACGCACGGGCGTCAAGGTATGTCTAATTTACAGATGCATACCAATAGCTGATCAACGTTGTATGCTCAGCACCTTTGTGTTCCAATCACCTAGGGAAACCATCCGTCCTTCCGTGTTCGGTGGACTTCCACAGGTCCCTCAGCCCCCACACAACGAACAAAAGCTGACACCCTTTGCGTATGTACTCACTTTCTTGCTCGGATGTCACAGTGCTAAGATTACATTACATGTAGCACCTTCCCTGTCCAACAGCACTCTCAGATCAACCGACAACCATGCGAAGATATTGAGATGGCTGACTCCCAGCTGCGAGAGTCGTTAGTATCAACTTTTGTGTTCTGGCATGTGTCATTGACGCATTCCTATAGCTCATTCATTTCGCAGCAAAACAGCTCAATTGACGACATGGAGGACATACAATTTAGTCAATCATCTCAAGTCTCCCAAATGCAGCCAAGGTACGGTTTTTAATCGTGTTAATTCATTTCCTGACTAATTTCCCGGTAATAGCTTCTCCCAGCAAAATGCGAACCTGGGCCAAATAAATCAAAACTCGTTTCAAACCCGCCAACCTGTCCCTACCATCAATCCCGGTCACCCTTGTGTAGCTCCCCCGATCCAACAACATGTGTCAACTAGTCGCAATGCCTCCATCTTCAATGCGCTGTCATTCGCGGTGACCCCTTCTTTGGTTCCTCCATCTCAGCCAGTTCAAACCTCAAACATCACACCTGCAACCTGCGATTCACTCCCATACGCGACATCTTCTCAGCCTCCAACCTACAACACATCCTTTCACTGCAATCTCTCTGTAAACTCCATTAATCCTCCGCAGGCACCGCAAGTGTTTGCTTCCATCCAGCCTCCACCCAACCCACTGCCATATTCCTTGCTTGAGCAACCCCATGTCATCCCTGGACTTCCAACCTCCCAGTATCAAGCACCGCCGCCCCCGCCCCAACAACCGACATCGATCAACCCGATAATACATTCACCATCGATGGAGGAGCTTATTGAAGCAGACCCGCCTCTTGACTCGTCCGAGTTTTTTGAGAAGTTGAAGGCAGTCGGCAAGAAGTATCCAGCCGAGTGGTCTGGAACAATGGAGCATTCTCCCTCTATAACATATGCTGAATACAGGGAGCGTAGCGGACAACCCATATATACCAAATTGCGGAACGAGGTCGAAACAGCGAGAAAATCTGCAAGGCATCGGGACAGATTACGAGCGGAGTCTTCAGACGAGAGGACCCGAAAACTAACCAAACAACAACAGCAACAGCAAAACGAAGGGATTAAACGGAAGCAGGAGAAGAGGAGAGCTAAAGAGAACAGAGAGAAAGAGGAAGCTAAACGAAAACTTCAACAAGGAGCCGAAGCTAGAGCCAAGAAGTTGGAGGCCCAGGAATCATCGGCACGCTACCGACGAGCTCTCCATGTTCCCAAGTACGAAGTTCCGTACCGATGTCCACCTATACGCAAGCCCAATAGGCTTCCTGACACCCCAGTGCCTCCAGCGAAACCATCCAAACCATCCCTACCTCGCGTAGAACACCATCGACCAGCACGGCCGCCTTATACAACGACTCGCGATTCTTTTTCCTCGTCGTCTTCCTCCTCATTCTCTTCAAGCTCTGAGGAATTTTCAGACACAAAATCTCAACCAGGAGACTTTGTGTTATCTTCGATAAACGCAATCACGGATGCCTTGAACGCCGCTTCTCGTTGGTGCACAACAGTATTGGCGCAATGGGACAAATCTGTTCAGCGACCGGGATCCTTTATCAAGAAAGGTGGTCAAGCCCGCGAACCGCACAAAGCAATATATATGAAACTTACGAGGCTCTCTCATCCAGCATCTCCTTAATAGACGCAAACGTCGTATCTCTCTCCACTTCAAAAAACTGGATCTGTTGTCTTTGTCCAGAAAGCAGTCGTCGACTAATAACTAATTAAGTTACCCACACGGACTTGACGCCATTCTAGGCTTTTTTTGTCATTTACCACCTACTTTTACTTAAATGGACTTGACACAGGTGTTATAACTTGTTTTCTTTTTTTTTGTTCAGTTCTTCCTATCATAAATATATTGTTTGTGGGTGGGTAACAAAGAGAAAAAGTGTCGATCGTCCTTCTAATCCATCAACATGTAAAGGCAAGTATATCTAACCGAGGGTCGAAGTAAGATGATACAAATCAAGTCTGTAGCGTTGAACAACAGGATACCACACTATAAGTCTAGCGACCAGGCCGGACTGTGGTTTAATACATTGCCGGCAGATTTGGTATGTCACTAAGGTGTGTGCATTAAAAGAAGAATTGATTCATAAATGAATCTGGACAATCCTATATGCCCAGGAAAGAAACAATGGCTAGGCTGGGTGATGGTAGTGATGTATTTCCGCCAAGGTCGAACCTACTCCTGATGAGTCGGCGTCCAGGATTGTGAATGATGCTGATGTAGATGTGAGGATCCTCTGACTGTATGCGATGTAGGCTCCACACAGAACCTACTTGTACTGCCGCCGCTGTTACTTTCACTCTTTGACGACGACGACTGGTCTCTGAACACAGCCGCGTCTCTGAAAATTGCCCAATCAAAACCACCGTCCAGTAAAGAAGAGAATATCCCCTCTACGTCACTGGTACCCGCACTGTGTGATTCGCTCTCAGGGTTATACCCGTTTGAAGAGAGACAGCGAACGGTATTTTGAATAATTTTTCGATAGTGAGCGGCAGGGTGGATGATGGAGGGCCCACATATAGTGTCAAATATGTCGAGAGCAAGGAGCTCGAGACGGAAGAGGAGAGAATGGGGATTCGGTGGAGACTTCGGTCTCGTGTGCCAACTAATTATAATCAACTCGTCTGATTCAGAAGCGTGAGATTAGATAGTCCCGATCAATCCGATCAGCTCACCGTCAATAGCGCCGCGATCGTATAGCAAGGCCAAGAATACTGCGGCAAATGCGTGACAAGCCCAATATGGATCTATTGCGAATCTCAAGGTCGCCATCGCTGGGGCATTGATTGTAAATGGTCTGGCGGGCAAAGATCTTATGGAAGAGCTCGCTGGATAGGTTGACTCGGCTTCTATAGATAAATAGAATAACATGAAGGAGGCGGCTTCTAAGCTTGGGGGTAGAGATAGAGGAGGAGGGGTCCCCGGAGGCTGGCCAAGCCAAGTCGTCATTGTTGAGCCGAGGTGGATTCCGTTTATTGCTAGTCGGTACCACTATAACAAGAGGTGAACATGAGACAATACATGAAACAATAAATGAGAGCTGAGGCACATACACGAACGGCTGTTAGTGGCATTTGTGTAGGCCGTGCAGGAAACGAGGCTCCATGTTGAGTCGACGAAGCTTCAGTAAAAGCAGACAGTAAACAAGCAGATCTTTGGAAGGAAGAATATGTAACTCACACATGGCGGCTCCCCAGACGCTGTGGTCACAGGCTGTCATCATTTTTGACTTGTAAATAGAGGACCAGAACTCACTGTTCCCATTGATCGAGTTTGGCATTGCAATCTCTCAATGATTGATCGTCCAAACTGCGTAGAGATGGATCACCGCAAGAGTGACTGGCCTCGTGAAGAATTGCAACGAGTTCACAAAGACCCGCCAATTGAATATCACCTTGTTGAGCACAAGGATGAAATCCGAAAGCACGAGCCACACGAGCAGCTGGAATAGGGTTTGTGCACGCAGGCAATGACGCTGTCAGAGTCAAACTTTACAAATAATCAGGTTCTTTAGATGGAGAAAAAAAAAGGTTTGGAATTACTAATAGTCTACCGATACCAGATTCAACCAAACCCTCATCAGATTCATGTCTTCGTCTGATATATTGACGTCGCGAGAGGCGAAAGGCAATTCGATCGAGCGGTCGAGATTGAGATACGTCGAAAAACGAATTGCCACCCCGATAACTGTCCAGGCGGAGGCATCCGAAAATCTGCTGCGAGGGAGCTGGCCGGTCGATGGCTCCGGGACTTGAAGCGGCATCCATTGAACGTATAGTAACATGGACTGGACAGCTTCTAGGTTAATATCTACAGCAGAAGGTCTCAGGAGGAGTGCAGATATGCAGTTATCTAGCAGGGAGACAATATCTGAATATCTTGGATGCAGCCAACTTTGCGGAGAGGACATGTGCGCGCTAAACGAAAGTATCAGAACTGTGGCAGTTTTGCGGCGTAGCGATCTCGGCAAGGGCTTACAAATTTTTATAGTTCCAATAACGAGCTCCAATGCAGCACACCGAGGTGAAGAGCAGCACACTCGTGCTACGTACCTGGGCAGCTTGATTCTGAGTGCGGCCACAAAGAAATGGAGCAAGTGGGTGGCAGTTCTCGAAAAAGCTGGATGATTGCGATCATGAACGTCATAAAAGAAGAGTGCCTGTGGAGTGATCTTACATATCAAATAGTCGCTGTGCCTCTTCCATAGTAAGGACGCTTCGTTTTATAGGATCAAAGGTCGAGATAACGGACGAGGGGGGGACGCCGGGGCCAAGAACGCTGCCCAAAGTTCTCGGGGCATTCAAAGGACTAATTGTGTGTAAAGTGTCCGTACTTGGTTCAGGCAAATGTGCCAAGTTACGCAGGGTTGCGATGGGCGCAGACAACACGATGGAATTGACCGAATGTGACTTCTGAGGAGAGTCTCGGGCCAGATCTGGGCCGCTAGACTGTGGTGAATCGGAATCCTGCCATGACCTTGGACTAAAGATCCAGTTTACCAAGACTCAGGATGAAGAACCCAACATATTCACGAACCTAATATCCACAGACAGCCTTTCTGTTGGGCAGTCTTCTTCCGATTTCGCCTGTTCACCACTTATTCCAAGTCTGCTTTCGAGAGTTTCGATCCGCCGTCTGTGTTCCTCAAGTCTCGAGTTGTCGGCAAGAATCAGTCACAAGAACGTGAAAGTGCAACTGGGGTACATACTCTCTCTGCATCTGAGCAGCCAAGTGGGAACCAGAGCTGCGGTCGTATGGTTGATATCGAGGGCTCGCGATTTCCCCGATATTCTCAGTCTCGAATGAACATTCTCTGCCTGCTGATTTGCAACGCTGACAAGGAACAGTGAATGGGCCATCACAACGTTGTTTGCGGGATCTGCACTGGAGACAAGCACGGATTGTGCGACGAATACGGCTCGGAGGATCCATGGGAGACGTCGACGGTGGGAGCTAGAGCTAATGAGCTGAACTGTGGTTGGACAGCGTTACTCCTAATTAGTTGACTCGCGTGAAACGGCCTGATCGACGTCGGCGCTCATAATGGACCCTCTCCCCTCAGTACCATCATGATCACGGGTTGTTGCTGGCTGCTGGACGACTTTCGTCGCTAGTACCTGTGTTTTATAACCAACAACTTGAAGGGTATCCAGAAGATTTTCTACAAAAACACAAGACAAAAAAGCTCCATTCAACTTCATCTTTTTGTCAACTTGGGCGCTACTGTTCTTATCTCATATTATCACCTTCAGCTACGACAATTTGCCCTATAGGACTCCTTTTTCAGCCCGTGGACCTTCCGAGCCCAAGCCACATAAATCTCACTCCGCGTGTTCTCATCTGCCGTGACTACTGTATCCAGTAGACTTGGTTGTTCACCTAGATGTCTCATCCAACTCCTCATCGAACCCCTCTTCGACGCGTCAGCCAGGGATCATTACATGCTCTGTCGCGTTCAAGCAACTTCCCAGATGCTCCCCATGGTCTAGGCTTTCTGACACCAGTTCTAGCAGAATTCGTAGACGAAATGCAAACATTACAAGTTAATGCTGAAGGGATTATAGCCCTCGAGAAGTCCTTGACAAAATTCAATGAATCTTTTGCGAGTTGGCTGTACGTCCAGAATATGGCATCACTGACCCTAGATTGGACACAGGTAAGCAGTATTGCGATCGGATTGTCGATTTTATGATCAATGATGCGACATCGTCAAGGCTCCAAGACAAGTATCTTTCGAGCTCGCAAGGCAAAGGGCTGGTGCGTACAATATCATCGGCTCGGTTTGCGCACATCTAACTATCTCAGAAGCTGAGGACGCCCGCGCAGCATTGGCCGCGATAGAAGCTGCATCGGCATCTGCACCCCCAGTCCCACCTCCATCACTTCCTGAACAATCGCTTTTGGATACCACAATATTTCCAGATACAACCCAGGCCGACACAACGTTTGTGGCGACCTCTAACACTTCCAAGGGCACTACAGCGACAACTAAGATGGTCAAGAAGGTTGTGAAGCGAAAGCCTACAGCAAAAGAGAAGCGAGAACGAGGCGTAAGATCAACTCGAAACATTCATTAATTTTACATAAGATTAATCCTATGGGACAGCTTGCAATCGAAAAAATTATACAATCCTTGCCCTTAGAGTTCCGTGGATCAGACCAGGTTTGCAATTTGCAAATTTGATATTTCCTCAATCATATCTGATTCCTGGCGACGAATCTCTACAGACACTACGACATCAAATGGAAACTGTCCTCGAAGCACTCATGGACAATCCTGAAAAGGGATTCAGAGGTACCCCTCACCTTCGTGATCAATAGGTCATAAATGAAATTGGCTTCTCCACAGCGAGTGATCTAGCGAGGGCTCCAGATTTGAAGGAAGCAAGAGTGCACAAATGCTTTTTAGCCTTGGCAAACCGAAAGCTCATTTCCAAGGACGCCAACTCTGTAAGTTGCGGTTTTGTTTTGTTAGACCTTTTTTATATTTGAAGCAGGGTCTGTACCACTGGCAGGGACTATAGTAGCGTTTTCTAGACGGCCACGTGCACCTCAAAAACTCCTGTTATCGTTTGTTCATAATGGATTTGACCTGCACCAGCGAAAACAAGATATTCGCATCCAGATCTGAATGATCTTGAGCACACCGTTACTCGTGAGTGCGCAAGGATCTGACCTTCGGTTTGGTCTTCGAAGGAATTGGTAGTAACTTGGCACAATCTCCGTCTGCCATTCGCGTAGTGTTATCGGACGCACCCAAGAAGATCCTCCTGGCACACTTCAAAGAATGAAGTACCACGAGTCACCACCGAATTACAGGTTACGGCGCGATGCCCTCGATATGGGCTACATGACAGAAGTCAAGGGCAGAAACTCGTTTGCTCAAGTTGGCAAGGCTGTTCCTGCTTGGCCAAAAGTTGTGCGGATTCGAACTTTCAATGTATTTCGGCTTGTGGTTGGCGAGGGGATTCTCTGACCACTGAACAGTGCCGAATGCTAGTGTCAACAAACGCGAGTTCGACTTCATGACTTCAAGAGCACTACAATGAGCTTGTAGGGTCGAGTGTATACGCTACTGTAGTACAAGTCCAAAGCACAGCGTCGCCGGCTCGCGGGATTGCTCAGGTGAAAAGTGACTTGAAGCCTAAAATGTAAAGTGTAGCCTTACGTTCTTTTTACAGATCTGTTGTACAGTATTAGTGTCGATTTCTGCTTTATCTCACACAAACTCTATATTCCCGCTACACAAATTCTAAAAACCGTATGAACACACGTCTACCTCTACCAGTCCGTCTCAATCACTCGGTTGCGCTTAATCGCACATTGAATCAATGATAAGAGATGGAATTTTCAAAGATTGTATTTTTTTTTTGGCTTCAGGCACCCTCAATGATCCCGAGCTCGGAAACAACTTGAAGATAAAGAGACTTGCACTGATTCCACTACGCTACCGCAGCGTTATTTTAAGTTGCACCTTCTATGTAGTGTAGTTATTGGCCATTTCATTCTCCCTTGCTTTATCGGCTATCGAACACGAAGAATTGGACTCAACACTTACTTGAAAGCCGCCGTTATGTTGATATAGCCGAAGCAGAGGCCATGCGATTCGTCGCAAAGAATACTTCCATCCCTGTTCCCAAAATCCAACAATGCTGGTGTGCCGACGAGGTGACGTACATTACAATGAACGTTATAGACGGTGAAGAGCTACATGTTGTGTGGCATGATATGTCTCAAAAGACAAAGCGCAGGGTTGTAGCACACCTGAAAGACTTGCTTAACCAGTTCCACGCCTTGAAACCTCCGATCGAAGGTGCGGTTACATCTGTAACAGGCGGTGCTCTACGAGTCAGCGCCAGCATTGATTGGCCTGGAGAGTTTCAGCCCTTTCAGAGCCACTACGACCACCATCATCAGTTTATCCGAGGGACCCTCCCAATTGAACAATCTGAAGCCATTGCAGGCGGCGAGAAGATCGTCGCTTCGCACCGACAGCATTATGCAACCAAATTCACGCATGAAGATTTCGCACCCATGGATATTATGGTGAAGAGTGATAGTACAATTACTGCCATCATTCATTGGGATAGTGCCGGTCCTTGGATTCCCGAGTACGGGGAGTACATAAAAGCCAACTACTCGTCTTATGCACCGGATGACTGGGTGGAAAGAATTGGAGAGATGACGGGTAGATATGACGAGTAGCTCGATGGAGAGAGGCAGCTGCGGCATCTCCGTGGTACCGAACAATATTATCGATCCGCTCTGCAAGGTTTTGCAGCGATATCCTCTTTGAAAATTTGGCCTCGAGGATTCTTCCAATCAAGCTGTCGCCGCGCAGATAATTCAGTAAGATTGTGCTCGTAACGCCAGTCGTAGATACCGGGCGCCATGGATCCCTGGTTTAAAGGTGTTGGTAGCGTGGAAAAGGAAAGTCAGAACTCTCTCTTTTGATTGTGTGTTAGCATGATGGCCCAATGATAACGAGGCTTCCCAGATCGGTGTTGGAGTGGAAGGTAAAGACAATGCCTATTGCCCTCTGGTATCTGTGGAAATAGTCTGACAGGGTATGAGAAAGTACGAGCCTGATGAAGTCGTGAATAATGCCTGACTTCACTTAGTGCTGGCGCCGATTACGTGTTATAGCATCACCGTAGGACCCTCTAGAGAAACAAAATATCTGGGCTATCCTCGCCATCCGTCTCCCACGACCACTTACGATCCCTCATTAGCGCGTGGCACACTCCAGCGACGATCGAGAAGCATGTCCGTCTCACTTTCCGTAATCCTAACCATCCCAATATTTTGTATCTTCGTCCATCTTTGTCCGATAAATGCAGTACTATGAAAACCGCTCGAAGTGTTCGACTTCAAGTTGGAAAAGCATAGCACCACTTTTCAAACTTGGATGTAGCGATTGTGGGAAAACCTTACGATCCATTATTCCAGGACCCGGTAAGGTCTATCTCTTGCCCAACTCAACATATGTTATAGCCCGATTCAACCAGGCACCAATCATCGTAACGATTTGTAGGTGTTTGAATCCGATCCGGTTTGCTGATCGACTTTACACGGAGTTGGGGAAGCTTGTAGGCGTCGATGTAAGAAAATCTTGGACGGGCGCAAGGACACCATCTGGAGGGAAGGGAAGATGCATCGAGCCGGTAGATGGCCTAATGAACAAGACACAATACGCCCTACCCGTTCTGGTCGGGTCAAGTCGGAGACCAAATGAACATGAATATACAAAATGAGTGCGGCGGGTGTTGTTATGAAGCCAGTTCCTTCTCTGTTTCGATTTGTTGAGATGGGGATGGAGAGAATGTGGGGAATAATTGTTTATATGTAGAACTCGTGGATGGAGGCATAGTTTATGTCGTCTGGTGCAAGGACGGACTCGTCGAGTAGCAGAATCATTAGAAGGTCCCTCGGGGATTGAGAGACTAAATCGCTCATTCGTTCTGATTTTGTCAGAAAGATCCAATTCTTCGCAGGTTCAACGGGTAGCCGCAGGTGCTTCCTTGACAGTCGTAAGCCAGCGACGCTTGCTGTGAGCACTGTAGTTCAGAAAAATGGCGTTGGTGACCACCTTTGAGTGGGCTGTACGCTGAGATGACCTTGAAATGCAAATTTGATGAGTCTGGATAGAAAATATGCAAGTCATAAGCTCATACCCAACAAGTACAACTGCTGCCTCACCTTCATTCTCGTTCACCGAGTCCGACTCCTCCCTGTTGCCAAGTTAGCGCTGATGCCCGGTCGTTGGGAACTATTTATCCTTTTACCCAATATACATAGTTGTCTTTACACGTAACACTGAAAATTAAATTTCAATTCGGCAACGACTCTATGATGATAAAAAGGCCGACCTGTTCTGTACTGTAACAAGCTGTGCGCGTGGATCTTGGTAACGGTGCATTATACACACCAAGACCATGGAGTTACTGTGGACCGACCTGAGGCATCAAGGCGGAAATCAGCAAGGTGGGCGATCATGGCAACGCCAAGGGGACGAAAGCCAAGAAAAATAAAAAGGGACACAATCAACTGATTCTCTCTCCATTTCCAACATCCACGTACCCCTCCTCCTCCTGTGCAGCAGAACGACACACCGTTCACCACATTCCTTCGGGTCAAGACTCTCCTTAACTTGTCTGTTGAATATGTTCTCTAAATACTTGTTCGCCGTTGCGACTTCGCCTTTGTTCGCCTTGTGTCTGTCCCTCTCGACTGCTGCATTCTTTCCGTTCTGACTCTCTTCTTCTACAACCATAGTTGCTAGCGCTGCCACTTGTGATCGCTCATATGTTGTCAAAGAAGGCGATATCTGCGATGGCATTTCTGCCGCTCATAACGTCTCTACGTAAGCCTACCTTCTTTCAAGCGCCGGTTTTTATTCCCCGTCGAATGACGATGTCATCAGCTACCAACTAGCCGTAGTTAACTATGGTGTCATCGATGCCACCTGCTCAGACCTGATACCCGGCAATACCATCTGCCTCGGTTACCAGTCCGAAGATTGTACAACTGTATATGGTTCTGTCATTCCATCCTCGACCACTATATCCCAAATATTAATACCGGTATTCTGTTCCTAGTTGTGAAGAAAGATGACACCTGCGACGATATTATGTCCGCTCACGGCATCGACGCTACCATGCTTTGGACCAATAACCCTCAGATCGACACTGAGTGCAACAATATCTACATCGGAGAGGTTCGCTGCTGTGTCTGCGTGATCGTTGTTACGTTGTTGATCTTCTCTGCTTTCCAGGTCTTGTGTGTGGCCAACTCCAAACTTGTTCCTGCTCCTCCGCCTAGCTTTGTTCCCGCCCCCATACCTTCGACTGCGACTCCCGCTCCGCCTGCCCATACTAGTACAAATGGCAACGACGATGACGACCTTCCCTGGTGTGACGAGCTTTGAGTTGCATCCTTGATTCCACTATCTGTTGTTGATTCTAAGTTTTGGCGAGACGCCTTACTCGTCGCTTGATTGTATACCCTTCTTCCTACACAAACTTCTTACTTTGTCCCTCTTTTGCTGGAACTAAGATTCGATTTGTGATCTTCACACGCTGGATAACTTTGTTTCACTAGGTGCTGGTTAACGAATATATCCATCGCCTTCATATTTCGCGGTGAATTGTTCCCCGTGCTGGACATATGTCTAAACACTACATTAACTATGGAGTGGCCGTAATCAGATACTTGTCAATTTGACTGAGCTCTCTTTGCACGACCCTGACAAGAAATGTCTGAGCATACATCTCGGTCATGACCCTTACATATGCTGCCAGGTGCAGCACCTCCAACACCACGACCTCCACCTCCACTGCCATTGAATCCAAGCCCTAGCTTTCCAAAGCCTAATCTAAACGCGTCATAAACCGCCTGATGCGGCGCGGGTTGGATGGAATTTACGGTATGAATAAGAATTAGACCTGTGAGAGGGGAAAACGTGTATGTGCAGTCACTGTAAACATCTTGTAAGACACAGACGCATCGAATCATTGCTGTGTAACCGACTTACACCTCCCACTCGGATTTACCACCACTGACTCTCGTTAAACCTGTGACTCCTATTTTCATATACAAACTTTTTTCGCGGCTTTTTCCTCGTGGAGTATTATTTGTGCTTGTACTTAGGCTTGTTGGTGAAGTGGTCAGGACGCGGACTGTGAGGAGGTCGACTTGGAGATCGGAGTAAAGTGCGTTGAGAGTATGTCGGACAAACAACGACGATGTGATGTAGAGCGGGGCACCTGTACATTTATCGGTCTCAGATGCACAGGAGATGTAGACTGTACGTACCCTCAATATGCAATGACCTCTCGAAGCCTTGAGGCGTATATACGAGTTGTACTTTGGAGCTGTAAATCGGCTCGATATCTCCACTATGTTGATCCTCCTGCGACACATCGCCATCGTCATTCGCATCTGCAGCTTTCGATGGTCGATGGCCGACGACAAAACTTCCCACTCCTCCGACTACATCTGCGACACTGCCTGTTTTCTGCCTCTTCCTTGATTTGGAGCCATCGACAATGACGGGTAGTTTGGACTTGTCTACACTCGTGATCAGGCCTATGGTGAAGAAATCTGGGAGCGTTTGCTGGAGAACATAGATTGCACGACCTAGATTGTGTTAGATGCACACTATTTGGGTAGTATCAATGTACGACTGGGAAGTACGGAGGACGGAACGGGATGCGAACCTGTCCGAATCTCCCACTCTTGATCTGACAGTGGCTTGAATGCTGAGTGATGTGGGTCTGACGGTGAAGGAGACGGCTGATTATTGCTGCTGGTGAAAAAGGGGAACGTCTGGGAGGTGAACAAGGAGGTTGTTTGAGGAGAGTAGGTGTGTGTGTAGCAAGCTCTCGAGCGGTGCAGACAAGAACACAGTCGAGAAGATGAGCGAGGGATCATCGTTTTCCCTAACTAAGTTTGAGATGTTAAGAATTCAAGAAATTCGGAAGTTAGCCGTTGTCCTTCCTCATTACATAACGTTCTAACTGGTTCGCTCACGTGGGCGAGTCCAGGAAATGTAGTCGGTCTGTCAAGCTCAAACTTGAGCAGGGCACAAAGCAAGTAGATACGAATGTACAACATGGTGCATAAAGGCCTAAAGTTTCATTTGGGACACCCTCTAATAGGGTAAGAAAACATACTACTGCGCAAACTGCTACTCTCGTCCAAATTGTCGGAAAAAAACCCTCAGGCGCTCAGGCAACCAAAGTAGATGCTGTCGCAGAATCGTACTTGAACGTAGGGGCAATCTGCTGCTTCGTCTTGTAGTAACGCGCAAGACGGTGGATCCTCGACTCGATCAAAATCAACCTAAACTTCGAATCCTTATCCTTTCGGTTGGTCTCGAGATGTTTGCGGACAGCGACAGCTTTTTTAACGAGATGCCAAAGGTCCTCAGGGATTCCAGGAGCAAGACCTGCACCAACTCATTAATTTCTAAACGCAAAAGAATTAATTTGATGATCTACCGTTTTTCTTCAGAATACGAAGGATCTTGCTGCCGGTGACAAATCGCACTTGCGGGATTCCATGAGAATCACGAAGAGTAACACCGATTTGTGAGGGGGTCAGGCCCTTCTTCGCCAGCTTGCAGATGTGCTCTTCAACATCATCCGGCGTGGTTTTGAGCCATGTGGGTGGAGCTCGGATGTAAGGTAGAGCAGAGGACGCTGAAATGAAGAAAGGTCGTTCAGTTCCGTGTGCGAAGATGGAAAAAAGCAGAACGTACAAATGCCCTTGCCGGGAGCGTGCATACGACCCATGGTGATTCTGAGCAAAACAAATAAATGTTAAACTCCGGAACCCCTTATATTTCTGGCTCATTTCGCAACGCACTAGTTTTTAATAAGACGTAGAAGAAGAGAATACAAGGTCTTGAGGATGGTCTTTTGACAGCGTTATCGCAACAAGACTTTTCGAAAGTGCAACAGGAATTTGCCGAAACTGTATAGTTTTACGCCACAACCCTTCAGATTTCCCTCATGAAGTTATACTAGTCACGGTATTTCATCGAATCCGCTATGAAGCTCAACATCGCCAGTAAGTCGCTGCATAAACATATCTACGCCGCATAATGGAGTTGACGGTTATGGATCAGACCCTGCAACTGGGGAACAAAAAACTATTGACATCGACGATGAAAGAAGATAGTATGCCTCCACACCTCCTCACCTGAATTATTCTTCTCATTGTTTTCTAGTCGTATCTTCTACGACCATAAGATGTCTCAAGAAGTCTCGGCGGACAGCCTTGGCGATGAGTGGAAAGGCTACATCTTCCGTATCACAGGCGGCAACGACAAGCAGGGATTCCCTATGAAGCAAGGTGTACTTGTTCCTCATCGTGTCCGCCTGCTTCTTTCCGATGGCCACTCCTGTTACCGAACCCGTCGGACCGGCGAACGCAGGCGCAAGTCTGTCCGAGGCTGCATCGTTGGCCCTGATATCGCCGTCCTCTCGCTTGTAATAATCAAAAAGGGAGAAAACGAAATCTCTGGTCTGACTGATAACGTTCTGCCCAAGAGGCTTGGACCCAAGCGAGCTACCAAGATCCGACGCTTCTTTAACTTGACCAAGGAGGACAATGTGAAGAACTACGTGGTCCGACGGGAAGTCGTAAGCGCCAAAAAGGAGAACGCCAAGCCTTACACGAAGGCGTAAGTTGACTCCAATAATTGTTTTATGGTACCCACTAATTTTTCATTTGCACTAGTCCAAAAATTCAACGATTGGTGACACCGGAGCGTCTTCAGCGCCGTCGCCACTTGCATTCCCTCAAACGCCGTAGATTCGAGCATCAGAAAGAACAGAAAGCTGAATATGAGTACGTCATTTGACAGCAGACTTGTACAAGTTCTTACATTTTTGTAGTGCGCTTATGCAGAAGCGGGTTGCGGAGAAGAAAGAGAAGGTGGCAGCAATGAAGGCATCACACAAGAAGTAAGCTTTTTCTCCATGTATTTACTGCCTCAAAATGTGACATCCGTGGTTTAGGACTGCCTGATTATGTTGTCCACTTGTCCCTCGTATGAGTTTTCTTATGCTGCTGTTATGCATGCTCTCTTACCCTCTTCATCTACCTATTACTACAATCGCGCATGTGAAATTATGGCAGTCGTAAAAAAACAATCAGTGTGGACTTGATAAAGCAAAGCAACTTTTACAGCAAAGGCAAGCTAAACAGTCTGGTACGCAGGCGATCACAACGTGTCACAACATAAAATGAGTATACCAGTATCAAACTCAGGCCCACATTGCTTTGAATTTGGCACCGAATTCTGTGAGAGCTTCATTGAGCACTTCGTACACCCTCCAATCACCATCATTCACTCGAGAGGGTCTTGTAATTCCCGGCCGATCATCGCCATCATGGCCTTCGTCTCCTTCTGCAGGGTCAGAAGGTCCATACCCACTATCAATTTCAAGGCCTTCTTCTTCCGCATGGCTCTGAACATCGGCCTCTTGTGACGCTCTCAAAAGTAATTGCTCGATTACCCCTCGAATTGTCATTAACGACAACTCGAAATCTTGCAACAAGTACCTTGAAAGGACAAGTTAGTCAACCTTTCCATGTATTGTTGAACATAGCAGAAAAGAAGAGGCATACCAGACGTCCCCTCTCCTTATTCCATTCGCTTTAGCTAGGGCAACAGTCTGTCCATGCATATAAAAGTCGTAGATGTACGCGTTCAACTCGAAAACTTCGTCCTTCTCATCTGGGATGGCAGTTATTCCTCCCATGGAAGGTATCGCATACTCGTTCAGATGCAAGCCACTCCTTGTGGTCCGTGCAAGCTCCGATATACTCTTAAAATCGTCCCCATGTCCAGAATTGGCCACAAAGGTAGAGCGAGCGACGACAGGCAGAGAGGTTTCTTCGATGCGTTTTCGGAACAAGCTGCCATCGCTGGGCGAGCCGTCGTATCGGATTTTGGACAAAGGCAATTCTGTATCTTCCCCTAGTTCTGCCGAATTTTGAGTCGCGTACGTCGAGGCATACGACGTGAAAATTCGCAGAATATCTTCTTCATGATCCAGGAGGACTCGGCGAGCTCTCTTGTTTAATCGCGGTAGGACTACTATGGACGACGACCTGCGCACAATCTCCTTCAGATTCCAATCTGTCGTGTACGCCCATGGCAAGTATTTTCTCCCAAATAAATGAGCCATCAACAAAATGAGGTCTTGTTTAGCTGCTACCATGCTCGGATTGCTGCATATTTTATGAAGAACCCCTGCCCGAAGTAAAGCCACCAGTGCCAAATTGCCAGGTTCTGTGTAATAAAGGTGGGCGGCGATACCAAATAGGTTCATCGGTTTGCCTTGATAATCTAGAAGACGTGCACGACGTAGATATTCGATCGAGAAGCGCAAATGGTGGACGAATTGGTGTCCTCCTGCTTTTGACCTGCAGACGACTTGAGGCAGCGTAAGTAGACTTTTGATAGCATTGACAGCCACTGGTGCTGAATTCGATCCTTCGACAAGATTGAGCAGTCGGAGGACTAAAGTCGAAGTCAGCGGGAAGTTGCCTCCCAGAGAAGGTAATTTTGATAAAATGAGGCGTTGAACCCGGTCGAAAGCTAAGCCATAAAAGACGACTTTGCCAAGGAGGTCGTACCCTCTGCGACCGGCGCGACCGGCACATTGTCGATACTGTGAAATTGCATCCACTTGAGAACTTCTGTCAATGAAGACGAACTAGATTTAACAGACCATGAGGGCGGTCAAAAACGGCGAATCGCCACAAAACACGGCGGTTTTTGTTGGAGCATTGATACCTAGAAAGTCTGAACAAGGTTCTCCATAAGGGTGAGGTCAGTGCGTACCTAGCGCGAGCGTTCCTAACACCAAGAGTGAGCCATTGTTTTTAGAAGCCTTGCACGAAAACGTACCTGTCGCAATCACAATCCGCAAAAATCCCTGCCTGAATAGGCTGCAGCAGACATCAACACAAATAAAATCTTCCATAGAGATAGTGGATTACCTCTCGACCAAGGATCGATATCCTTTATTCATACCAGCATGGTGGATACCGATACCCCTCCGTAATGCTGTCAGAGCCCTCGTGTCAGTGGACGTATATCCTAAGTTCTCTATCTCTTTTTGAAGGTCTGCTTTAGAATATGAAGTAGTTCCTGCAAAAGAGAACAGAGCAGACGGCTCGTCTGGATCAAAAGATGCTTCCCATGAAGTGTCAAGTGCTTCGTGCAAAGGGGCATCTTCATCTGTTTTTTGCTTCGTGGCACGTTCTAACTGGCGCTCTCGTTGTTTAGCCTTTTCCTGCCAGCTTTGATAAGCCAGAATCTTTCTTTTCCACTCAATCGACGTGCTTCGCCAATTTTCTTCTGCCTGTTCGAGCTCCTCCAATAAGTCATACGCCATGTTCTCGCACGCAGTACGGTCGAAATTAAACAGTAAGGCGGGCTGTCGTAAATATTCTGAGTAGTGAATCGAAACATAGGGAGATATTACACGTACAAGGTCGCCTTGAGCATGGAGATCGGAGACCAAGTTGATTAACTGAGATTGGAACCTGTGCTTTTCTGGAAGACCATTCAATTGGACATCGGTCAACCGACGGACGTTTGCGTTTGTAAGTTTTTCTGTAACTTGTCTCAAAGGCGAAGAGGGGCCGTTTTGATCTGAGGACATGAGTTTCGTGATGACTTCCTTCAAAGCAGATTCATAGCGTAAAATATCCTCTTGACGAAGGAGACGAGGAAATGAGAAGAATCTTGCAGGTTCAAGCCCTTCAAGATCTGTAGGAGAAACAACACCAGGACATGATTTTAATGCTTCATACAGCAATAGGGTATCACGAGCTTCAAGGGAGAGATCCTGTGGTATTGAACGCGCCCCGAAGGAGAGTATTGATATCGGATGGATGAATTTCATTCTGTCTGTTGATTTATGCTTTATCAGTCCTTCGAATTTTTGGGGAGCAGCATTTGCGTCTTGCAGCAGGTAGTAGAACTTTCGCAAGTGGGAATATCGATGTGGATGATGAATGAAGCTGTGTTTGAAGCCATGAGCGGCCTGAACCGACCTGAGCCACTCGTTGAAAGCTTCAGGTTCACCTATGGTGGCGGAAAGGCCACTATAAAATGGATAGCGTCATCGAGATACACAAGGGTAAACAAACACTGACATAATTGGGCAAGGCGCCAGCAGTAGGATTTGTTCCCAGACAGCTCCACCATCCTGTTGACCGATTGTATGGATTTCGTCCATGATAATCCTACAAAAACTTGTCAAAAGATTCCGCGGATGTCTACAAGGTTCCGACCTTTTAACTCGGGGAAGCCATGTTCTGGCCAAAGGGGGTGACAACATCATTATGGATAACATTTCGGGGACAGTGACCAGGATCTGGCATTTTTGTGGATCATTGACCCTATAGTCACGAGTGTGGACAGCCCAACAAGTACCTGACAAGAACAGAGGTTTAGAGACAAGGACTGCAAAAATGTATACACTAGAGTTGTAGATCTACCGGTTTTAAGTTCCTTGCTGAATCGTGCATATATTTCGGCTGCGATTTGAGAAACGAGGGCTTTTGTGGGAGCGACATATACTAGTATTCCATCATCAGTTTCTCGAAGAATTTGTTCCATTGCGTAAAAGGAAATAAATGTTTTCCCAGCACTGGTAGGGGCTGACAGGTGATAAATATTGTAAGATTTGTCTTAAACGAGTATCAGCGAAACTCACCGACAACGAGAATGGACTCGTTTCTATCCAAACAATCAAGCACATTACGTTGCCAAGCGTCAGGCTCAAAAGAAACTCGAGGATCGGGCTTAGAACCCATGCTGCGGTCCATAAATTCGCCGAAAACTCTGAGCTGCCATACAATCGGATGCTCTGAGATTCGCATGAATTTGTAGATGGGTTTCCTGGATTTTGTTTTAATCAACTTGATGAAGTCGAAACTAAGCTTGCAGTCTTCCACAGAAGGCAAGTCAGTGGGAGCATAATCTTCGAAACCGAGTACGGCGAGGACAACGGAGAGCTTCTCATGCGCAGTAGGAGTTAACTCCTTTGACTCATAGAGCTCCTTGACGATTCGCATGATCATTATGGTGTATCCGTCCCTAACAGCGGCGCTTTCTTGGTCAGCGGTATGAGCCACCCACTCCGAAATTAAGTGATGAAGGCGACAAAGCCGAAGCTCGATGGATAACCACCCTTTCTGCGCTCTAGGATTACGCTCAAGACGTTGTAGGTGAGCAAGGCGAGCATCAGAGCTCAACTCCAACAAATTCTGCAGCTGTCCAAGCCACCAGCGATGGTTCCCTTCATCCTCGTCAGATCCTTTCTGCTTTCTTATTTCCTGCAACAGCTTTTCTTTGGAGGAAACGAACGGAGCCTTTTTACCCTTCTTTCCCGTCTGCTGTGGTACTGCCTTCTGGTGTGAAGTCAGCCCCATGATAAGATTCCAAGCTTGTACCCTGATATATACTCACAACTCGCGAAGGCGTGGCTCGGGTCTTCACTGTTTGCTGACTACCAGCAGGAACAATGGTTATTCTATCAAACTTGGCACCAAGTGCTCCCGTTAACGTAGCAGCATCTCGTCCGAGTTTTGCCATGAACCTCTGGTTGCGCTTCAGCATCCGCTGGCGCTGCCAGACGTCCTTTGGTCTAGGGTCTTCTCCCCCAAGATGTTTCGGCAGAATAAGGCGATTGTGATTATGCCAATGGTGCTGATCATCGAAAATAGTGTCCCTTCCGAACTCCAGTTCTCCAAAGAATATGTCATCATCATCATTGAGTGGGACCCGTATGAGAGACAGCTGCTCATCAAAAACCTCATGCTGGAAGGGTAAAAGACGAATAGGGGAGCATATTGATGGCTGTGCAGTATCAAACGGCGGAGGAGGAAAACGAGATGACAGTGTAGAAAAAGTGTGCGTAGTCCCGCCTGAACGAGAGAATACTTCAGGTCCGACTACATCTCTAGGGGAAACATCAGATTGTAAGAGAAGAGTTTTCAACAAGAATCCGAATATCCTGCCATCCACGTCCAAATCAGCGTTGCAGTGCGCCAAAAATTCCTCTAGTATAATGAAGACCTGAGGAAGAAAGGCGTGGACGAGAAAGTTCTGTAACTCTGGATGATTTGGCTCGTGTTTTCGTGCACGATCTCGAACAGAAAGATGAGGGAGGAGTTGACAATGTGCCAGAAAAACCCAAAGCAACTCGGGATAAAGATTATTCTTCATCTTCTCTTGAAGGGAATCATAGAAACTTTCAAAATGAGCCGGAAATGTCCTGGATGGGAGGTTTAATGGAAGTATCGGATTTCCTAAGAAAACGCGACATTCTTCGCGGTTTAGGTCGGCAAGCGCTTTGCTGGTCATTGCCCAGAAAGCTTCAGGTAACTGTTCGTGTGGATCTTTAACCAAACCCTGCTCAAACACAAACGACAAGATCTACGACAAGTCAGCACCCTAGATCTATGGCGACTTGACGTAGAGAAACCTACTTTGGAGTCACGAAATTCTACCCCCCGGAAAAGAACTACAGGTACAGCATGTGACATCATATTGAAAAGGAATGTTCTTTGGCATAGAATCGCCTCTATCTCGAAAGTTCCGTTGCTGCAGGAACCACCATCGTTTGTCATGATGAACATCGGCTGATAGAGATCAAAATAAAATCGGGTCAAAACGAGTAATCGAACATACTTTTTTATGAGTCAAGTACTTGATCCATTGAGGATCTTGTACGTTGGTAAAAAAATAGAGAGGGGCCTTGATGTTCTTGAGGTGATTAAAGAGTTGTCGCCTAGCTAAGGCGCGTGAAGATACTATAAATGGAGAAGAGCCTGTTTTCAATGTCAAGTGTCGGTTTTCTGCAACATCCTATGTGATCAGTGCTGAAGCATGAACAGAATGTAGTAGTCAAACCTCCAAAGAACACAATGTCGAACGCCGCTGATCGTGAGAGGAATTGGTCCAATGAATATTCCAAAGAGTGTTTTGCATGAAGAAGCTGATACGATGGTTCTGTACAATTGCCGAAGATAAATTATGGTAAAGATAAATTTTGCAAAGAGACAACCTTCAGCACGACCAATCGCAAGAAGGGAATCATCCAGAACGTTTTGAATCAACGACTCTCCTAGAGAAACGATGAGCAGCTAGGATTCAACTACGAAGGTAGAGCCCTACCGTCAAGGATGAATGGTTCGCTTCCTGCATAATCTCCAATTAGATCCATTCTCCTGCCTCTCCTATTCCTTTCCGTGTACCATATGTTAATAGTAGTCAGCGCATCTTGAACTGAAAATGTCTTGAAAGTATCTGGGTTTTCCGAGAAATCGGAAACAAGGACTCCAGAGTCGAAATCGTCGAGATCTAAATCCATCGCCAATTCAAGTGGGAGGGCAAGAGTAGAACTAAAAACGCCACGTATATAGATATATGTAGCGCCTCATGGATAGAGCCTCGTGTAGAAAGACAAATATCCTACTAATGAGCGTAATGAGCGTGTATGGCCAGGAAGTAATTTGTTCAGTTATCCGTAGCGGCTTCAGGTTTTGATAAACTCAGCCGAATATAAGTGCTAGTCCTTGAAACATGACGTTCAACGGCCTTTATGGTTCCTATAGTGGTTCTGCGGTAAGTTATATTCAAAACAAGATGCAGCAGAAATGGGCACGTACTAGTACTACATGTAAGTAGCGAGGTTGACATTCTGGTCACGAGACCCAAGCGCGTTCAACTTGAACTCATAATTCAAACCTGAAGATTCTGAACTTTCCCCGCTCATTGTCTCAAGTCTTTCTTTCTTCGAGAAGGACATAAGATGGCCAAATTCTCTCTGTCGTTACTCGCGTCTGCAGTCCCAGCAGTGTTCGATCAAGTGCAACATTCATCTGCCAATCACCAAAAGAACGCCGTGGCGCTGTATAAACTGCAGCTCAATGCAGCTTCTGTTGTCAAATCAGTTGAAGGGGATGCGGCCATGAAACTTAGTGGCGAAAAGGCCTTTGGAGACGCATTCATCGACATGATATCTCGTATATTGGTTGTCAAGAAGGGGATTGCTGTTGCTGATCGGGTAGTCAAATTCATTGGTACATATGTCAGATTTACGACTGGGAAAGGTGCGAAATCAGTGCACTCTTAATTCCATCTCTACACTCAGAAACAATTCAGCCGCTGAAAATAGGTTCATCGAGGAAGAGGAAGAAGACGATGATACGCCTGAATCTCGCTTGGTAGCTAGAATCGTGGACTGGATGTTGCATGGTTTTCAGGCGAAAGACAAAAACGTTCGTCTTCGTTGCGTCCAAATCTTAGGCGAAATGATATCAGTGGGTGAACTTGAGTAAGTTGGCCTCGTGCTATCTTATTTGTTGCCATTGATTTTCTTTCAGCGAATCGATGTATCTGACCGTGAGACAATCTCTCATTGACAGAACTTCCGATGAGGAACCTTACATCCGAAGCACTGCCATCGTCGGATTATCGAAACTGCTTGGAAGTGAAGATCCCCAACTCCCACCTGGTGGACCAACTATCTTCGAAGTTCTACTTCATGCCATGTGTCACGACCCTTCTGCAGAAGTGCGAAGAGTGGTCATGCTCCACACTCCAGTAACACTCCAGTCTTTGCCTGTAATACTCTCTCGCGGTCGAGACATTGACGCTTCGACAAGAAAGTTTTTTTACGCTGTTGTTCTGTCACCAAACGTTGTTCATCCGCGCGCTCTATCCATCTCCCAACGAGAGCAACTCGTGAAAGACGGCCTCGGAGACCGAGAAGGTGCGGTCCGAGTCGCAGCCGGAAATCTGATTTCGTCCTGGTATGAAGTTGTCGCCACAAAAGACGGAGGAATCATCGATTTCCTGAAATTATTCGATGTCGTAGGATCCGATGGAAAAATCGCTGCCGATGCGCTGTTGTCAGTTTTCATCACCTTACCAGAAGCTTTGGACACCGTAAGGTTTGATGGTGAGTGTTCTTCGATTTAGTTCTGGTATGGCCTTACAGTACGACAGAAAGATTTTGGAGTGAGCTATCTCCTGAATCAGGACTTTTTGCCCGTGTATTCGTTGAACACACCTCTGCGAACCAGGATGAATCGCGTTTGGAATCATTCTCGTTACCCGTTCTTTCTGAGTTTGCATTCCATATTCAAGAGATGTGCAATAACTTGCTAAATTTGCTTCAACGAGCGAAGGAATCGAAGTTGATAGTCCATGGCATAGATGAGGGTGAAGAAGAGAAGGATTATTGTGAAGATGCCGTCCTGAATACCACGTTTAGCCTGAACGAACTTCTTAAGATTGTTGTCAAGCTGGATTATTCAGACGAAATCGGACGACGAGAGGTGTTCAATGTTATGCGTGAGCTCTTTCTTTGATACTAGAGTTTCCTCACCAAATCTTTTAGGGGACGTGCTGGCTCATAGGATTCTCCCGGAAGACTTGATCGATCCTGCAATGGATGTACTGAAAAAACTTTTGCCTAGTGAACGAGAATTGGTGCAGGTCATCTTAGAGATTGTTATTGACCTTAGGGACTCTGCTGAAGACAACAGTGTCTGTATTCTGTCGAATTTTGTTCTAATATCCGTGCTAATATCTATTACGTGCCACAGGGCTCTCGTGGGGATCGGGAAATCGTACAAACTGTACGGAAGGGTCGGTCCGCCAAACGATTCCTATCGCGCGGAGAGTTATCTCAAGAAGGCCAAACACAAGCTGACGCTGTAGATCTTCGGTGTTTGGCTCTGTGTAACTCGATGCTCGGGCGAATCAACTCTGTACGTTCATTGTACCTCCGCTCTACGTTTCCCGAATTGAACGGTCTTGGACATTTGAGAACACGTCCGTTTTGGAAGGCATAGTCGCTGATGTAATTCTCCCCGCTCTAAAAAGGACAGAATCCGCAATGCGACAAAAGAGCTTATTGGGGCTAGGACTCTGTTGTCTTCTATCCAGAGTGCGTATTTCCACGTTACGTTGTGCGTTCTATATTTCGACTGAGTTTCCTATAGAACATGGCGTCGACCTCACTTCAACTCTTCTTGAGTCAAATTCAGTCCAGCCCTGGCATTCTAAAAGTTCAGCTCCTGCAAATTGTCTTTGACATTTTCTTGGTTCACCAAGATCTAGCGAACTTTGCTGTAAGAATTTATTCGCATTCACGGTTTAATATTTGGCTTGCCTGACGATAGCATAGGTCGATGGAGGGGTCCTCAATTTTCTGCTTCCCACATTCGAGAATGAAACTTCGGACTTGACTCAAGCCGTCATCTGTACCGGACTGGCTAAGATGATGTTGCATGGCCTTATCGACGATGATAGGGTTGTTTCCTTTGTGGTGTGAAATGTGTCTGTACTCACGCAGGTTACCAGGTTCTGATTAGCTTGGTGCTCGCTTTTGTGTCGCCCTCAACAGCAGAAAATCAACAGCTACGACAGTGCCTTGCATACTTCCTTCCGGTATATTGTTATTCTTCCCCGCTCAATCAATTGCGAATGGCTTCAGTTTGTATTCTGATTCTTACGTCTAAATTTGGATATCTGACTTCTTGCCAGATCTTTTTGGTTGCATACTACCGTGTTTATGATGTTTACGAGCAACTAGAGGATGACGAAGACATGATTACTCCAACGCAAGTTTGTTCTCTGTTTTTTGAATGGACTAATCCACAGAATGTTGCGAAATCGTGTGTATCCTTATCTTCATGAATAATTCTTGTCAAGATTATGGCATTTTTTAGCAATATCAAGCACAGCCCAAAGGTTCGGGATCCTCATGTCGAACTTGCGGCGGACATTCTTCGTGGGCTCCACGACGATGAGCGTGCAGGTCAAGTTTATATGACCCTCATGATAGGCCCTTACTGATTCTACATGCAGACGATTCCAAGTCCGTACTGTGTCATCTGTTAGGAAAAATCGACCTTCTCTCCACGACGGATCCCCATTCGCTACGCAAGCTGAGCCTTCTTCTCTCACACGTTCAAGAAGTTCGTAGTCCATCGATGTCTATAACTTTATCTAAACAACAACATAGACATGTCCTATTCAAGATAAAGTGGCTTCACGAAGTTTTGATCGATTCAAAGCGAGATTTGAGAAACAATTTTCGGAAAGCCTGGATCAGGTTGAAGAATGGCATTCCGTTGATGATGAACTAAAAGATTGATTTGAATTTATCGGCCTTGATCCGCCTGACGTCGGTGGAAGAAAAGAGAGAGGAAAAAAGCAATCTTCTAGCTCCAGAGGGTCCTCTGTTCCCATCATTCCTAGCAGGACACATAAAGTAAAGGCCAGCACGAGGTATGTGTTTTGGAAGCTCTCTGCAAACTCCGTTGACCCATATATCAGAGAGGAATCGGATGAAGATGAAGACAAATCAAGCTGCGGTTCTGATGAGCTGCAAAACTGGCACGTCCATGAAGACTGAATATATAATCTGATTGCTGGTTTAATTCTTATAGTCACGGAGATTTCCAAGAAACGTTTCATACCCAAATAGCTCTGTGATGAAATTTGAAAAAATGACAGTCACAAAGTAAATCGATGCTAAATTTATTGGCAACTTATTACTGAGCACTGGATTCTGAAAGGCGAGGAGTACAGGGGGAAATCCAGACATGACTTCATCCGTTCGGAAAAGGAAGTTTGATGCAGTCATGCACAAGTTCCTTCTGCCTAGTACTAAACACATGCCTCGGATGTCCTATTGTTAAGTGCACTGAGCACCTTCACGCGGATGGATGATAAACCGGTTAGGGACCAAAGGGAGTGGAGGACAGCTTAAGGGAAGGATATTCTGAGGAAGGAATGAGTAGTACCTCAGATTCTGATTCCAACGGTCGTTTTATTGAACTTCGAGTCTGTTTCTTTCGACTGAAAGCCTGGGTAAGGACTAACTGGGACCCTACACAGCTTTGTATAATGGCCACGAGAGGCATAATACTTCTACATAGTTTGTAAGTAGTGCGCGAATCCTGTATTGACCCGAACTATGACTTTATCCAACGAGGCACAAGATCTCTGTACTGGCAGACGCCTAGCTGTAGTTGATCAAGAAAAATTCGAGGCCTGAGATTGTGCTTGTGACCCAGACTCAAAGGTAGTGAATCAGCGATGATCGATGAACATCGCTGCGCATACTCCTGATCAAGCCGTATGTAGATATCAAGCTTCCGAGGATGGGAAATTGTAATGCGGACGTCGATGATCTCCAACAATACATAGATGAACGTAATACATTTTAATCGGTCCTGAAAGGGTCGCGAGAATAGAGAGGTCATGTGAGGGTTAGTGACAACAGTCGATAAAAAGAAATCAGAGAAAAAAGATGAGCGTAATCTTACTGGTGGGCTGGTGACCAGAAAGAAAGAAGAACTGAGTTCCTACCATATGACGATAAGGTAAGTTTGTCAGTTTCCGATTATCGTTTGGGTAGCAGGGCAACCTCTCACGTAGATGTGTCCGACAAAACTTCCATAAGCCTGCGGTCTGGATTCTTGTCAATTTATATGGGCAAAGCGAGCTTATTTTGAGACCGAACTTGGATGAAATTTCGATCCTGCGATTTATATCTCTCAATACGATAATCTTCGCATAACACGCCCTCAGATTGACCCTACGAGCTTCCTTACATGAAGTTCGGTCAAATCGTCCTGAGATCAACCGAATTAGTACGAAAGATCCCAGAATCCAAGTGTTAAAACAACTCACTCCACAGTAAGTGTTCTTCCAGCTTTGTCTTTCCGAAATGTGGTCTGCGTACTGCCGCAGCCTTTGGTAATTGGGTGTTTGTAATGTTCCCCACAACTTTTTTCCGACTTCCTCCTCAAACCTTCCGACGCCACGCTCAGTGAGAAGCAAGCACCGGATCAGGAACGGAGCAATGGAAATATCTGCCAATGAGAACATGTCTCCCAAGACGAATCTCCCTTGCCCCAAAGGAGGCAAATACGCTTGCAGCGTGTTGAATGCCTCGAGAACCGGCTCAACAGGGCCATCCCCCATGACAAACCCGATAACAGCTGGGTTAAACTTGGTTGAAATGAAGTTTATGAAGAAGCGGGTCTTTGCCCGGGCAACTGGGTCTTTAGGAAGCAGGTCTGAGCTTGGAAAGAGATCGGCAATGAACTCCATGAGTACGAGGGATTCGGCCAGTTTAGTCGAGTCAGGGGAAGGATCGTCTGGTGAGACGTGTGGTCCCCCGTAGGTGACGGCCGGAACCTGGTTGGACAAGCGATCAAATCATATTACGATGTAGTCTGAAATCAAGATGCTGACTTTGGATACAGGGTTGACCTTTGTAGCGTACCATACAGGCTTGTTTCTCAGATCGATTTCGTATTTCGTGTATTCTGCCTTTACTTCCTCTAAAGCAAGTTCCGCCTATCGGGGCAAGGGTGAGTGTAATGATCTGCAGTAGGGGACGCCGGCGATAGATACTCTTTGAGCAAAAGCACTGAACTGCATATAAATATCAGAGACGAAGAACGAGATCTCAGAGAATGTATGGATATACTTTGGAAGTGTACAAAGTGATTTGTTCGACCATAATGGGGTGGGGATAGAAGTCAGAAGGTCACAGTTATTTCAATGTAAAACGCTCTAGTCACTATCCCCCTAAAAACGGGGCCAGTTCTAGTGTCTCGCTCCGCAATTCTCCGGCGGGTGCATTTCTGGTGGTCCAAATATACACATTTCATTGTAAAGCAATGGAACGAAGGACTGGCGCCATATTACCAATTATGCACTATACATGGCAAGTGCGATTGGAAAACGGAAAACGGAATTTGCAAGGCAAACTCAAATCTAGCAGCTCCGACAATCAGGCAAGTCATTGATGGTATCTGGATCTTACGGGGGAACCGGCTATGAACCTGTGACGTCCATTGTCGACTCATGGTTGAGCGCCATTGACAATAATCCTGGGAAATCTGCACAGGGCGGATGGCGCTGGCCCACGACGAGTCACGGGTCATGGGATCTCTTCGTCACACCCTCTGGCCAAGGCAGGCGTCAGAGACTCGGAGGGGTATGGTATTCGACGACCACAGACTGTTATACTTAGTCCTCGGAGTTCGAGGTTGGCGACTAGTACGGATTGAAATTCTAGAGTTGATTGACGACAATGGCAATTGCCGAAGACTGCCTAGTAGTAAGTACAGTATTACTTGTGATGGCTTCTCGGTGAGGGTCAGGGCATCTCGAACAGCCAGCGATTACCACACGTGCGATGTTTCCATCTGAACTTAATCTTCGACAATGAGACAAGGCCAGAGAAAGGGCATAATGCAAACGTGGAACAAAAGAGGACACAAAGATGAATAACTATTGACCGCAAAAGGCAATCAATGTGCTGACGTAACAGAAGTCTACGTGCTGGGGCCCTTTGTTCCTCACTACGAGTATCTATTGTTTTCCACTTCAAATAGCGATGTCTTTGTCTTGTCCTCTCTCCTCGTCGTTCTCTCATATTTGCTTCATCGTCCTTGCTATATACAGTCTGACTTACCTCCAATGTCAAGCTCGAGTACGTCGACGCGTTCTTTCCTATCTTCAGTCGCGTTGACTCAACATTTGCACTTTTAGATACTTTAAAGTTCTCTGAAAGAACCTCTTCAGAAGCCCAATTTCCACCTCGCTCGAAACTAAAATTTTTCCAAGTTCTTTCTGATCTTGCTGAGGAAGATGAATACCGTACACCCTCACCCTCCATCGATTCTAAAAGACCTGCTATGTCAATACCCGCGGGTGCCAGCAAACACTGTCCCGTTGATATAACGGACATCGACGAGGCTTCATTCTCCCAACCTCCCAGACGTGCTCCTCGCCCACCCGCTCAGAGAGTTGAACAAGACGAACGTTCAGAGGACGTTCTTTCCATCTCCGATCTCTCTCTTGAATTCCCTTCACCTCCGGTCACTCTTACGCGTTCACCTGCTACCAAACTCCTTCCCATGCGTTTTAGGAGACCGAGTCATTCACCGACGTCTTCCATCTCCAGCAGCTCTACTTCCTTCAGTACCAACGCTAGCAGTCAACTCATTCCGACTCCTGCTACTTCAGATGAAGACATTCCATCATCTGTAACTTCCGTAAACTCGAAGCGGCCTTCGGTCCTCTTTACCAAGTCGCTTCCTGATTTACATCAGGAGTCCATGCAACGACTCATTCAGCCCCATAGTCTTGTTTCGACATCTGATGATGATTCCTCTGTCGCAGAATCGCAACTCGAATCGGAGTCAGAGGATGACGAGGAAGATTCTGAGTGGATAACCCAAGCGATGAAAGATTTCATTACGTTACAATCTCTATCTACCGACTCCTCAGACTCTTCTTCTGAGAACTCTGCCGCTCGTCCTGAATCGTTCTTGCCACCTGTTCGCACATCAAGGAGATACAGCAAAACCATATGCTCATCGGTTGGTCCCAGTGCACAACTAGACCCGACATTCCCTTCTAGTCGTCGAAAACAACACATTTATTTCCCGGCGCCCAGTTGTCCTCCTCCTCCCCCTCCTACCTGTGCACCTTCCCTTCCACCGGTTTCGCCTCTGTGCACAACAAGCACCTCTGCTAGCCAGTCAATCCCCCTCGTATCCGCACCGACTTATCTTAACCGACCGCCACCTAGAGTGTCGGTCCCTATGGATGTTGATGAATTAATGCAGATGGATCTTAACGATTTCGACTTTCTTGAAGACGATTTAAAAGAAGATTTGCTGAATTCTCCATTCAGCCCAACTTACTCTGACTATCACCTCTCGCCCACGTTTATTGGGTTTGAACATGACGATTTCCGGGCCAGACTTCCTTCTTCTATTGGTCATACTTTGCCAGATAGTCCTTCGGCCAGAACGCATGAACGGGATTCTTCCATTCACCATCAAACACCGTCTGCATCATTTTCCTCGTCTTCGACAAGACCACATCTCCGGTCCAGATGGTCTACATCCACCTTATCCTCGATAAGCAATCAGCAAACCCCCGCTTCTTCCTGGATGTCCAAACTTACTTTACGAACTAAGAAATCTAAAACACCTCCTGTTCCGTCTATATCCTCTGCCCAAGTTACAAAGCCGGTGAAAAAGGAGAAACATCGTAAATTCACGGGGCCCGATCTCCTACGCGATAGACTCGATAAGCCTGAGCGAAGGATCGACAGAAGGGATAGTCGAAGTTCGCGAACGAGTTCAGACAGCGCGGAGAGCACCTCTTCTGTTGGGCTCAAGAGGAAGCCTATCCCAGTTGAGATTTTCATGAAGGCCTAATGTCGAATCTTTTCCCCATCCATTTCCTTGGTTGTCATTTTTTTTATTGTATCCATAGCACCCCGAGACATCACGACTCTGCATTGTATTTAACGCAACCCACAGAATTCTTCTTGCATTTACTTTATATTCGCGCCATTCGTTATTTATTTTCGTTCTTTGATTGATACCCACTACGGTCGTTTCGCTCTTTCACTGCACATTGTGCTTTAAAATATTTTACACTCTTTTTCATCCGCTCCGTTATAGAAGAACACTGGTCAATCTGTATTGATTAAAGCCACTCCTTGTTTTAATAGTTTTTTTGTTAAATTTGTTCAATAAAGAATAAATTCGAACCAAATCGTTTGTCACGAAGATGTTTTTCGAGTAAAGAAAGACACCGGATTTTAGCCGCCGTTGAACGGAGCCCAATCATGATGTCGCTTGATGCTTTTTATGATCCCGTGAAAAATTGTAGATGTATTAGGGGTCAGGGAAACCATTGTACTATGGAGTAATTGGAGCGGTCGGACATGAGGCTGATGAAGCACCTCCCAGCTTTTCGGAGTATAGATTCTGGAGAACTCAGAGTACCAATACCAAGTATACTAGTAGTACTGTACTACTATGATCACTAGCCGTGATTGCCGTGATTGAGCCCAAGGGTGTGACGTAACCATCACACGTCGGTCCGGGTGTAAGGCTGGCTAACCCTACTTCTGGGTCTTTCCGTAATGAAATTAATAAACATATGTCCTAATTTGTCGACCGCAAAACTTGTCGAAGCCTCTCAATATCATTCGGTGTCAAGAGTCGCACGCACAATCGTTAGTATAGCTTTACACAACGATGGCGACCAACCCTCCTACTACAGCAAATGATTCCTCAGAGCATAAGCGTCCGTCCAACTCTGCAGGTCGCCTACCTTCTCTCAATCAATTGGCAGCACGAATAAACCTCAACAACGGAACATCAGCCAACTCGAACCCTCTTTCGTCTTCTAATCGTCCCCGTCTAGCAGCGTCTTTACTCCGTACTGGTTCCGCTACCTCTTTATCGACGACGGTGTCTACCGTCGATTCTGTTGCGGTCAATGCGCCTTCTACGCGTTCGGCTTCTCCTGGTTTCGACACATCTACGCCGACTTCCGCCACGAATTCTGTCGTTGATGACGGCGGCGATGATCAGCTCACGGCTGAGAAGCTGGAGACGTTGGACAAGCTTACTCAGGAGCCAAACGCTATAGGGAGGAAGACCAAAGTCGGTTACAAAAACATTCCTAGCTTGGACGCGATCACTGCCAGGTTGGCAAAAGCCCGATCCCTTAGTGTAGACGGTACCTCTAAACCACCTGAACCCGACACCATCGAAGATCCGAAAACACCTGGATTAAGGGTCAAGGCTCCTGAACATCCGTTAGAACATCCCTGGTAAGTAAATACTCATGCCTTTCCAGACATCACCACTTTGTTCCTCACATACCCACACGCGTGTTGTTTTACAGGATTTTTTACCACGATACAAAGAATGCCAAAGTGCCGTTCACTCCCCAAGTTGACCCGGCAGCGTCCCATTTCCAAGCTCCAGAATCTGAGGAATACGAAGCTGGTTTGACTGTTATTGGCGAATTCGACACCGTCGAAACGTTCTGCCGATATTTCAATTGGCTGAAACCACCTTCCAAATTGGAAAAGAATTCTAATTATCATTTATTCAAGTCGGGCATCAAGCCGATGTGGGAAGACGATGCTAATGCGAATGGAGGCAAATGGGTGTTGACGATGAAGAACAATCCACAACTTCTTGATCGATGCTGGACTTGGCTGGCAATGGCATTGGTTGGTGAGGATTTGGATGAGGGCGACGAAATATGTGGCGCTGTTGTAAGTCTCAGAAGCAAAGTGGACAGGATACAGCTGTGGACGCGATCCAAAGATGACGTTGAGAAAATAAACGGTATTGGGAGGAAGATGGTCAAGTTGCTGGACGTCTCGGAAACGGATGGTATCGGGTTGGAGTTCCAGGTTTGTTTCTTGCTATGTTTTCTCCCTTGTGGTCTTATCAGACGTTTTTCTAGTTCAACAACGAAGATCGTCCTCAGCCAAATAAATATTTGTCTATCCAAGCAGTACCACAGTCGTCGTTTCGGTCCACGTTTGCACATGGGAAAAACCCCACACCCAGTAGTAATCCCGGTCCCTCTTTCCCCACTGTGGCAGGTGCCCCAGGGGAAGGCCCTAGCCCGGTTAGTGCAGGCCCCGGGGCTGCCTTTGCTCATTTTGGGGTTGGAGGAGGCGGTGTATTAGGTGGCCCTGCAGCATGGAGAGGCAAGAAGATTTGAATTGGGTACTGATCAGAGATATCTTTGTAAACGCCACAATAGCATCATGTACGTGTACGAAAGCGTTCGAGCATAGGGTAACTTATTACATATGAACCAAGCAGAAAGTACAATAGCAGTCGATATATATCTTACGAAGCCGGTTCGCCTTCTTGAAGTCTTTTGTACCAATCTCCTTTTGGCTTCTTGGGTATAGACGAGACTGGTCCGCCGCTGCTCCAAAGAAAGTCGCCAGTACGCGCGACATAGAATATCCTATATGTCCGCACACATATCTTCATTTCCAGCGCTCCACCCGATGCCAGATTAGATGGTAGTTCGTCAACCGACGGTGGAAGGTTTCTGTAATGTCGAGATTATCAATGCTGTGCTCCCGAGCATGGCAAGCTACTAATCCTACCTTCTAAGAAAAGGGTGCTTTAATTTTGATGTCACGATTCCTTGCGTCGCAGACGTCTGGATCGTAGCACGTTTAGAATGAGAAGACGGAAAGGCGATAGAACTTACAGTAGTGAAAGATTCTATATAGGACTGCCAACGCTCCACAAACATTTCAGGTTCGTCTCGCCTTGGATCATCCTTACCGAGCAGTTGCATAGTCATCGCTTTCAATTCTGGTATCTGTCAAGAATATAAATCAGGATTGTGACCAAGGTTGTTTTCCGTCCTACGAACCCAATCGACACGGAAAAGATGATCTGTATCTCCGATGATTTTCTCCGCCTCTTTCCTATATTCCGCTTCTTCTTGTACGCTTGGGGCCATGTTCTCTCGCTCTTTTTTGAGCAAAGTGTAGAGGTCTTGGCTTTTGGTATCTGAGAACACACACTGAACCTGCACAAAAGTCGTATCAAGAAATTATGATGCAGAAATCTATCCAGTTCTACGCACCTGCTTTATGATCGCGCCAATTAGCTTGTCTACTGTGAAGATTTTATATGCCTCCTGCCGAATGTCAGCATCTAGAAGAAGGGCGTCAAGTAGGAGGATTTATTTACCTTGGGTCCAAACATATATCGCATCTGATCTTCAAACAGAGGCACATCGATCTCGTTATCAAGGAGCTTCTCGCATGATTCTAAAAGAAAGTCGTAGAAATGTGTTGCGTTTTGGAAGCGCCCGTCTTCATTCGTTAGCCCGAGTCCATTGGCTATCAAATTGAATTTCGGTGGAGAGGCCTTGGATAGCTTGAGGCCTAGATTCTTGAACACCAACAAGCGAGAATAGAAGAGCTAAAAGTGTGTAAGTCAGCGGTTGCTTATTGAAATGAGCCGAATATGTCTGCTCACCTCGAGTAGTCGTAACAATACGTAGAATGCAGTATTGCAGTGAAACGTACTTCTGCGTGGGGTTCGCTCTTCCACGCGTTGGTTGGAGTCATCCTCTGGGGACTGTGCTCGAGAAATAGAAGGCGAAGCTTGGCCCTGACTACGAGCACTGCGATTCTTCAATTTTGCCTGTCCGCTCTTCAGCAGTTTCTTTCGCAAATCTCTAGTGTTTCCATTAGTCGCACTCTTGCGACCACCTCTCCCGGCTCTCGAACTACCAGCTACGCTTGAACCGTCGTCTTCTGCCCCGCTTGCAACTTCGTCGCTCATTTCACTATCCCCGAGCTCCTGAAAAGTGGAAAATGCGGCGTTGAATGACGGTGGGTCAAGCATGAAGAACATAGGAATAAATGTCCGAAGGAAGCCCTCCACCCTCTTCCTCTCGCCTTGCGATAACTGTCCCGACGTCCGATCCAAGAATGAAAAGATCAATTTAAGAGAATCTTGAAGGACAGAGATATTGTCCACCGTGAACTCCAGCTGGTGGCAAGATCGAGTTCTGCCAAATAGAGGATCAATATATGAGGCACGCTTGGCCGCCTGTTCTGCCCGCCCAGCTTCGATTTGACTGACAAAAGCCTTGGTGGTGATTGCCTTCTTATCAATCGCTTTAAATGTTATCCCCTGATGATCCAGTGACTTGTAATAATTTCGAGCATCCACTTCCCTCCAGACTTTATTCCACTCTCTCTGCGCCCGTTTCCATTCTTCTTCCTTTTGTTTTAACCGAACCAAGACGACAGGAATGGAAAGCGCAGGAGAATCTTGCATTGCACGAATTATTTCCTCCCCGTTATCACGACCATAAATCTTCCGGATTACACGATGGTGTATGCTTTTCCCTGCTCCTCCAAAGTTAGGCTTTAGCTTGAAATGTCCTCGTTCTTCTGGGTTTAACTGTGCAATTTTGTTGTTGATTGGGTCGAGTAAGCCGATTGTTTTTACTATGGCTTCAATATGGAAGTCGTACTCGTGCCTTTCTTCTTCACTCCGATGCAGAGCTTCTTCATAAATGTTCTTTTTGTGAGCTACAAATCCGGAGTCTTCGCTCGCAAACGTAGGACGTGATATCCATTCATCATTGAGGACGGACTTACACATCTCGTCGCGTCCAGAGCACGCGACGTTGATTTCCTAGGCATGATGAGACAAATTTTCAGGTGAAAAACGGCTGACTTACATGTGCTGGTAGACGCATATAACTTCCGAAAGTTGCATTAGATTTTGGTCCTCGAAGTTTTGGTTGTATGTTTCCAGAAGCAGGCCAAAAGTGGTCATCCATCGCGTAAAGTTCTCTCCGATCGTCCCATCCTAAGATCACCTTGAGCTGCATCAGAAGTTCACCTTCACCCAGATACGTCCGACATTCTTTCAATAATCGAGTTGAATCAATGAACTCTTGCGTGAACAAGTTTATTAGTTTGAGAAACTCGTTGTACGTGTCTTGACTATCCAAATGACGCCTAACACGTTCAAAGAAGTGATTTTCGTCATATGGATTTTCTTCATGAGCAGGGTGGCGAGAAGAGATGTCATCTGGACGCCTATTCTTTTGCCTCTGTGGAGTGTGGCTTAGATTGTTTCAGCTTGAGTACGTCCAATTCATCTAACCTTGCTCGATGCCGACTTTCCTGCTCCCATAGAATTTTTCTCCGTGTCAGCAGCTTTTCGTTTCCGTTTTTGAGGTAATGCGGAGCCTGATTGTGCAGAAGTGGCGTGGTGTTTCTTGCCTTTGATATCCAAACCAGGATCAAGTGGCACAGATACTCCCAAGAAACTGCGTAGCCCGTTCATCAGATCTGGTGCGTCTTTGAAAAGTTCCGCTCCGCGAGACATTATTTCTTCCTAGATCAAATGCAGATGAATGAAAAATTCAAAAAGACAGCGAGGCGACGCACGTCCTCAATACCAGAGCGATCCTTTTCCGACAAGATCTCCAGAAACTTCTTGTACCTATCTGGTTCGTCTGCGTACCGCGCCTTGATCTTCTGAACATAGTCCAGGGCTGGTTGCATATTCTGAGGCTGAGGGGGCAATTGAGCACCTGTACCAGGAACGGTTCGATACACGGTAGTTTGGGTTGTTGTTCCTGTAGGGGTGGAAACGCGGATAGAGTTGGCGTTCTTATTATTGGGGTCTTCGGTGACAGCGATGCGATAGCCAGTAGGAAGGAAGGTGTTGAATTCACCGATGAGCGTGGGATGGCCTTGAAAGAGGTTAGAAACTCGTTCGATGACGCCAGGCGTATCGATACTGGGCAATGTGAACAAAAGTTCGAGCTAGAGGCCAGCAACCCACTCACACTTGACCCTTGAAGTCCTTCATGATGTCCAGAAAATGATTGTACACATCGGGCCTATCGTGAAATTGTGTTTTCACGGCATCCAGATAGCTCAGGGCATCCTTCACATTGAGGGGTCTGTCAGCGACAGCGGCAGCTGCTTCAGCTGTTGGTTGAGTCTGAACGACTGATGCTGACGGTGCATCGGCCATTTCAACATCAGGATTCTGTTTTGCTTCCTGTGCGGGGGGATCTGTGGAGAGAGTGGAAGACTTTTGCTGTAGCAGCAGCTCTGCCATGTTGTGGTGATGAATCTGATGATCGGAGCAGAACTTGAAGTGGAATTGCCTCCGGGCTCTTCTTACACACCAACTGCCTTGTCCGTCCACAATGTTCAAATTCAACTTCGAAGACGAACAAGACGGCGGCGGCGACTCTCACCACGCTCCAGTCTCTCCTTCCGATGTCGAAGATACCTGCGAGTCTTGTGTCGAAATTCCTCTCGTCGAACTTGTACGCTTGTTGTAGTGTCCACAGGCTTGTTGTTATCAACAGCTTACAGACAGAATAGTTAGACACTCTTCCTTCCCTACTGTCATACTCCCCACTCAAAATTCCGCTTCCTGCGGGTCGATCGGAAGTCATTCTTTCCCGTCGCGACCTCTTTGATGCCAGGTTCCAGCTGATATCTCAAACAGGAGACAATAAAAATGTCGAGGGTCTTGAGTTTTTTGAAGCTCCTTCTGATTTAGTCTCGGGAGTCTACGAAGGAGGACTGAAGACTTGGGAGTGTAGTCTTGACCTCGTCGACGTCCTGGATGATTTATACAACAATGACGAAACACGGTTTATCGGAAAACGGGTATTGGAGGTGTGTATTTCATTTTGTTGCGTGGTCCGAACGAATTAATCATGCCAGATAGCTTGGCTGTGGAACTGCTATACCATCTCTGTACCTCCTTCACAGAATATTCTCTTCTAGTCCTCAAGAATCTGCCCAGCAAACTCATTTGCATCTCCAAGATTTCAATCGCTCGGTCCTCGAGCTCGTAACGTTGCCGAATATAATTTTGGCTTGGTGTAAGTTGGCTGCTAATTTATGAAACATAAGTTCCGCTCACGACTCGAAAAAGACATGTCTCCGGCATCAGAACCCTATCGCGATGCAATTCATGAAAATCCGAACGAATCCGAGCCAGATTATAATCCCCTTCCGCCTGCCGATCCCGCAAGTCCCTCTGAATTGCCCGTAAACCCATCTCTCATAGCCGCGTTCCTCGAATCGTTGATGTCTTTCAATCTGTCCCTTCACTTCACAAACGGACCTTGGAGCACGTTCTCCCCTGGGTTTCATTTTGATATAATATTGACTTCGGAAACAATCTACCGACAAGAGAACCTCCCTTCCTTGCTAGATGTGATATGGAAGGCTTACAGGATACCATCACAGTCGGCCCTCGATGAATTAGCCGCGTCTCAACTCACTTTAAGCGAACACATGTTTCCAGCCTGCTACGTAGCTGGAAAAGTTTTGTATTTTGGCGTTGGGGGTGGGATCTCCGACTTCATATACGCCGTAGAGAACCCCCAGACATCCTCAAAGTGTTCGAGAGAGAGAGGACAAGTTGAGACGATCAAAGAATATGTTCAAGGCGTCGGGAGAAAAGTTCTGCGTTTGCGATGGAGCAGTGTCTAGTACTCATTCACAATCACATTTGTTTTATACATCCATTATAGTGTGTACTTGATAAATTCAAGAGTTTTGTATAGTTTGTGGAATGTGATGCAATGGAAAAAAACATCATCAGAATTTAGTGTGCTTGCGTTTCAGGTTGGTGTTCCTCGACGAGTCTCTCATAGTGCCGCAGAAGTTGTGCAACTTCAGAGCCTGTGAGATACCTCATCTTCACAAGTAGCTGGTGTAGATGATGAGCATATAGCAATGACTGAGATTGAATCAACTCACAAAAAGCCATACCCGCAGAGCTGCCCAGCCAGCGGCAAGATGGATCATTGACCAGTATTCGTCTATGAACGATCGTGTGCCTGCAAAATAATTCGGAATGAATTTCTGACTGAATACCAGATTCATTTAGCCCAGAGAAGATATGAAATTTTAGAATAGCTGCAAGTACCGGCGATTCAAAAAGATCCAGCGACTCCATAACGCCTGCATGACTTTATCCTCGTCTCTCGTATTATCGATCTCAAAAAGTTCTTCTTCCTTGTCGATAATATACCACGAAAGTACTCCATATGGCTCCATGGGTAGAGCACTCACGAGGTCGTACAGCCTAGGCCCTCCTGGTCGACAGGAGAACTGTACGTCACCGTGAGGAAGGTATGGATACTGAGCGAGAGGTCCAAGAAGATCCCGAGATGGGACTGACTGCGACTGAGTTCCAGGTTGAGACAGAAGTCCCGCAAGTGACGAGGTAATATTCGGCATAGATGAAGGCGCGAACTGGTATTTCAAATGATTTGGTGTAGGTTTCACGTCCATCGCATCATCATCACCGATAACTATAGGACTAGGGTGACGCGCAGATACGACGGGACTCGGGTGGAATAAAGGTGAATCTGGTTCAGAAGAACTGATGATATAATAAATGAAGTTGTCATTACAAAATGAAAATAAAATGCAACTCACGAATCTGATAAGACGTCCTCAATAGGTTCAGGTAGTGTCAGAGCAATTCTCCACATCTCAGTCTAATAACCAACAGTGTCAAATGAGACGTGGTAAAAAGATTTTATTTTATTTCATACCGCTTCTTGATTCCAGATCACACTGACTTCCTTGTGATCCCATTGGAGATGATTTTCAAGCATCTCGCGAGTTGCGAAAGGTCCGTGAAGTTCGCAGATAGGACATAGCCAAGCACGCATGTGAGCCTCATATTCATCCACAAGATCATCACCACTGGCGAATGATCGATAGATTACTGTGACCACACACTGGTTGCCTCTATTACTTCGCGTTTGTACCCCATTCATGGCACAGCGTTCCATAAATCCCTTCCTTAAATTGCGACGAAGGAAAGGAAGCCTATGCATTTGCTGCAAGCGAAGTACGTGATAGGAAAGCTGTCTCATTGCCGCTAACATGTCAATAGAGGGACACAAGTCTGTAGAACCAACATCGAGGTCTTCATCGGATTCTATCTCGATGATGTCTTGAACCGTGGTAGCGTGTTTACGAGCGCCGCTCCTGGGAATCAGAATTGGCACATGCTCGTGCTTGACCGCCACCTCCGTCTCAGGCTTTTGAACACTGTCAGGCGCATTAGACCACCACCGCACCATACACATGTTAAATCTCACGTCTTCTTGGCGCGTCTATCCTCCAGCATCCTCTCTTCGACGCGCGCGGCTGTAACCCTCCGCTCATGATCTTGCGGAGGCCCATGGAATATGAGTTGTCTTTCCTCAAGGGTGGGTGCAGTTTCATAGTCGGCGGGACGTGACCTCGACAAATCGGACGTCGGACGAAATCTGTCGGCTCTGCTACGAGCGCTGGCGGGGGTCTGATCGAAAAAGGCGACTCGTTCGAAAGAAGTCGGTGCACTCTTGGCTGGATGTGCCATTTTTTCCTTACGGTTGGGAAAAATAGATGGTCCTGGTGGCCCGGGATTCGTGGACGGAGGATCTCCGAGCGAAGATCGAGAGACGGGGATGTGGCGGCCGGCAGGATTGTCTTTACATACAAATGTCAGGCAGTTATTCCAAGGGTTATTATTACTCTGCTAACCTCGTGCATATCTGGGGATTGGTGGATCCTGCTGATCATTGTCGATGATACGCTCAAGTTCTCATAAACTGATTTTTTGACTTACAGCACGCGGGGCTTGAGATCTTTTCATAAAAGAAGGTTGACTTCCTCCAGCCCTTTTATAAGATGATGAAGCAGTTCTACTTGAAAGGCCAGAAGGTATTCGTGTAGACTCGAGGCTTGTTACTGTTGCATTATTGGATGAAGTGAATGCCCTTTGGTCTCCTGCCGGTGTAGTCTTTTGGGACACATTGTACCTCATTGTAACGGGCTCAGGGATCCTTCTTGAGCTGCTATCTCGTGGATTCAGATTGACCGAAGAGCCTGATTCAAAGGTGCCTCCGTGAGCGTTATTATCGGGCCGTGGTGTGGTTTTCTTAGCTGTAGAAGAGAATGGAGGATCGATGGGAATCATTTGTTGTTTTGCAGTATTATTTGGTCTTTTGTCCATAATGGGGGAATTTGGACGTCGCTGAGACAACGAAAAGATATTGGCAATCAGTCAGTACTTATATGTGTAAGCCTCCTCCTCGGTGGCTTTGTTCATCGTGTCTATCCCAATTTGGTGCACAGAATTGTACGTGATCGCTGAGGTAAACTTTCAGGATAGTTGTTGCTTAGGTCCTCCACTCTCAGGTTCAGTATACACCAGCATTAATTCGACGCACTCCAACGATAAAATGAGTGAAAACGGTTAAACAAAGCGATAACGACAAAGAACAACAATGAGATCACACAACTCCCTGCGATTAACCATAGTTCAGTCCTCCGCCTGTGCCGTGACTAGCACCAGTGGGTTGGTGAGGCTGATTGTCTCGCATTCTTCCACCACCTCTTCCCAAGGGCCGAGGTGGCCCCGGTCTTGGGGGTAGGTGTGCGGGGTGACCTGAATAACCTGAGAACGCATTATAAGGTCCGGGCCCCGGTGGAGGCGGACCAGGACCATATCCCCTTGGGGGTTGTGGATAACCATAACCTCCTGGAGGATAAGGTGGATAAGGGGGTGGTTGTAACGTGGGATGTGGGGGCAATCCATGGTAACGAGAGGGTCCTAGTGGCATCCCGGGTCCGTTTGGTAACATACCTTGACCGTAGTGGCCAGGTGGTGGTGGTGGTAAAGGGAATCCACTGTTCATATTTCGCGGTCCGGGAGGGGCAACTGGAGGCTGGTTTCGCCTGCCTCGTTTATCAAATTCGTGTGACGCTTCATACGTGGGCAAGCTGCAAGCCAGGTCAAATGAGAATCACAAACACAGACAAAGGTGGATTTGAAAAGACCCAAGAATAAAAAAGGAACAATCAGTATTGGGGTTCAGAGAAAACGACGTTGTGCAGGTCCCTACTTTTTCGGGTCAGCCGGCAGAGGATCTGTCCAGAAGTAGTCGTGATCCAGAGCTTCCGCGGCAGTTATCCTTTCTCTTGGATTACACGTCAACAGCTTGTCCAAAAGGTCGCAAGTCTCCTTTCCTAATCTGTGAGAAGTATTAGATACGTCATGGCTGTAGCTTTAACACCGACCCATCATAGACATGTTTTACTCTTCGCGGGTGTGAACCAGAAAACCTCTTAACGCCTTCGCAACCAGGCAAAGCATCATAATCAGGCCATGTATGCTGATTAGGTGTTCCACACAACTGCCAAATCTTCTCTAGTTGATCTATGTCTGAAGTTCCCGGAAGGATCGGTTTGCGAGTAAACATCTCGCCAAGGACACATCTTCGATTGACAAGCTTTAGCACAGGTTTGCATTGAAAATGAGATTGTGAGACGTACCCTACTCCCCAGATATCAATCTCCGCTCCGTATTGTCTTGCTCCCAAAAGTAATTCTGGAGGTCGGTACCACCTTGTTACTACGCAGTTGGTGTATTTCCGCGATTTTGACCCAGGTTCTTTCGCTACACTAGGGTCGAATGCACGGGCAAGACCAAAATCAGCTATCCGCAACGATCCATCATTCGAGATAAGCAGATTTGCAGCTTTCATGTCCCGATGCAAGATGTGATTCTGAGAATTGAATTAAATCAGGAGTAAGATGCAAGAGACAGTACAAACTCTGTGCATATACTCCGTCCCTTCGAGTAATTGGCGCATGTACAGCTTGATATGACTCGGGGTTAATTTCACTCGCTCATTTTCCAAAAGACCAGCGAGATCGTGATCCATATAAGGAAAAACCATGTAAACTGAAACCGGGGAATCTTTCCCTTGGCCTTTTAGACACGTAAATGAGAGGGCAGAACTAAAATAGTTGAAGAGCTCACTCCTGACAACGATCATATCGACGATGTTGATGATACAAGGATGATGTAGGGCTTTGAGAATTTTGATCTCCCGCAGTGCGGTGACCGGCATTCCTTCCTTCTCGTTGTGCATTAAAATCCGCTTTAAAGCTACGACCTTGCCGCTAGCCTTTTGAATCGCCTTGTGCACCTCTCTATCGCTTCATGGTTAGCAACGGGACAGGATACAAGAAGACCTAGACTAACCCAAAGGTTCCTTCTCCCAACTTTGTTGTTATATCATAGTCAGTGATGCTTCCGCAACCCAGAAATGTCCTTCCATACGCCTCTTCTTCTTCTTTTCTTGACATTTTAATGACAGGCCTTTTGGTCCGACGACTAGGGACCACGACGTCAGGTTGCTTAACTGTGTCGGGATCGACGGCATCCTTGTTTGATTCTAAAGGTATGAAAGAAGGTGGAGAGTGAGGTGGTTTCGGGGCTTGAGGTTTTTTCGATGGCACGGCAAAAGAAATGGCTGTATGATCCTTCAGAAGCGAATCTTCCGGAGGGGGTAATGGAGGAGGATCTGATGGAGGCGGGGGTGGTGAACGTGGAGCGTAAGGTGATGCCGGTCGTGGAGGTGTTCTGGGGCTTCGGGGCGACGTGTCCAGATGCCTCGGGGGAGTGTCAGGAAAGTCTTCCTGTAGTTGTGGAGATGGAGTACGGGGTCGATAGTTGTCAGAAGGTCTCCAAGAGTCATGGTTGCGTCGATCATGACGGTTTCGTCCGACGAATTCATAAGTCTCCATTCTAGCAGGAGGGTAGTCACGTCCAGGCCTATAATATCGATCGTTGTTGGGTCCATACTCATGTCCACGAGGAGCATAGTGGTCATAACCTCGGTCGTAAGGACCACGGCGGTCATCAGGTGGAGATGCAGATACCCTGGGAGGCAAGCGATGTTTCGGAGTTGTCGAGGGAGATCTGTCAGAAGAAGGTGTAGACCTAGACTTGTCGTGATCACGACGTGGATAATCTGAGGCTCTGGCGCCTCGTGCAGATGGACGATCTCTGGGTTCAAACGCATCACGTCGTTGATGATGTCGTCGTCGGTCCTCAAGGTGTGAATATGAAGGAGGGGCACGGTATTGTGGTTCCCAACGATCATGTGTGGCCCTTGTTGAGAAACGAAAATTTCTCTCTTCAGCTTCACGAAACCTATCAGCAGTCCTCGGTGACCTCTCGTAGACTATTTTGTCTTTGGGTATGGAGGGGGGAGGGTTAATGGACGTCGATTCATTTTGTTTCCTTTTGAAAGGGAAAGGGACTTTGGATTCGAATTTTTCAGAAAGATTATTGGAAGGCCTGCATGGAGAGGACAGACTAGGGTCTAAATGGTGTGAGACGGTAGAATGGGAACCCGAGGGCAGGGGCACAGCGGCATCATCTAGTTCTCCTTCTTCTGGAGAAGAGGTTGCTTGTCGTTTACTTGGCCGAGTTCCTTCAGGCGACAATGACGCAGTACGCTTCGCAGGTGTAGTTACCATGGGCAGCACAGGCTGCAGTGAGAGTCGAAGATACAGTTGAGCTCAGGTTACAAACCTGTGAGCCTGGGTGGCACTGGCAGCCAAATGACAGAAAAGGCAACGCTTACGTGATACGCTCGCTTTGGTGGGATATTGCCTCCGATGCAGTCAGTCGCAGCTGAAAATTCGCAGAGGCCCTCTGAGGGATGACCAGGACCTGGAAGCCGAGGACAAAACAAATTTGAAAGAGAAAGCCCGAATCGACTAAATATCGCAAGCATACGAGTTAGCGTTGGGACGGTCAAAGCTCATTATTACAAAGTAATTGATGGTTGTCAGGTCTATAACTTGGTCCGTTGTGAGGTGGATACATGCACTGCCAGCAGGCGTGGATGTCTACACAACAAACTTGATGCAGCGTCGCAGGCGTTGCATTCGTGAGAGAATATTGCCACAGTGAGACGATAATCCCGAATAGGCAGTTTGCAGTGGTCTCATCGTCCGATTCTTTAATTTCTGTACAAAACTTCCTTCGTCCTCCCCATCATCAGCAAGCATGCCTATTCCATCGCCCCCATCTTCTGATTCCACGTCTTTGTCTAGTTCTCCTTCGTCGGGGTTCGAAGATGAGAATGATTCCTTTCTCTCTCAGTTGACGTCCTCAGATCCACTGTCTTATCTGCTACAAATGGACACTGCGGACAATAATTCTTTTCTAGGTCATACCTCTTCAGCCCAAGACTGGTCCCCATTTGCCTCTTGGCTCGAGAATGTTTCCATGCCCCAAGATAAGGGCCCAGACATGAGCAACCCTTCCGCTTTCGATTTCTCCATGCCAATGAACCTCGACTTTGACTCCTCAATGGCAATAGAACCTTCTTCTCTTCATTTTAATACCAGCATCTTTACACAGCATCAGCCAGACTCCACGCCCATGTTTGATGCCACTGGGACGTTCAAGCCAGAGATGTTCACTCAGCTTCCTGAGCAGATCGTTACACCGTCTTCTCACCGGCGTCTTAGCGTGACTTCATCGTCCTCATCTTCTCGAGCGTCGTTGTCACCTATGCTTGGCCATCGCTCAACACCAGGCACCAGCGTCTCAGGTGATACAAGTAGCAACGAAGACGCTGGCGCTGAGTTAGCTCAGAGAGTACTTCAGGCCGCAGGTGCAGCCTTTCCCGTACAAATAGATATAAAATCAGAACTCAATAGTGAGCATTTCATTGAAAACTGGGAATATCCCTAACGTTGTAAAAGCCTCCCAGCCGAAATTGCCTATTCCTCGTCTTCCACGCCCTGCTCATATGGTTTCTATCCAGACCAAATCTCCGCTGGTAGCAACTCCCGCAATGCAGACCATTCCCGGGTCCACCGTACCCGTAACATCAGCCTCCACTGCTACATCTGTTCTGGGTCGTCTCAAAACCAGCCACACAACTATCGAGCGGAGGTATCGAACCAACCTCAATGCGCGTATTACTGGCCTGAAGCAATCCGTCCCTGCTTTACGCGTCCTTGAAGCTCGTTTAAATGGGAAGGATTCCACTGAAACTGATGTTGTCGACGAGCGTGGGTTTGTAGATGGCGTGAAGGTTGGGAGAAAAATGAGCAAAGCGAATGTGCTCGGTAAAGCCACGGAGTATATCAAGTAAGTTTTGCTACTCTCTTGTACGTATTATTTGGACTCATCTTTTGCTCTCAAGAGTTTTGAAGCGGCGCGAGACCCGTTTAAAACGCGAACAGGCAGGACTCAAGTCCCTTGTCGGAGGGCTCGTCAATGGCGCAGCGTTGTTGCAAGCTTGGGAGAGCCAGTGGAGAGAAACGTTTGGTGGTGAAGAGAAAGATGAGATTGAAGAGGAGACGGGTAGTGATGAAGAAGGTGATGGCGACGACGATGACGATGAAGATGCTAATCGCGCAAAGAAGAAAGCTAGAACCGTCAAAGCATTAAAGGAGAAACCCGTCAAACAACCCATAGTGATCCCGACCACAATCAGACCGTCATCTTCGACTCCCAGCATTCTACCAGAGAAACGCAAGCGCGGCAGACCGCGCAAAGTTCCGGTACCGGTATCATCTTCTGTGATGGTCACCTCCCCACCTCTTGCTACCTCAATGGACCATGAGCTTCCTGTTTCTGGGGGACAAGCATCGAATCATCAATATTTACTTGCAGTGTTTGCTTTCATGTCGTTCTTCAACTCGTCGTTGAAAACCTCATTTCCACCCTCCGCTCAGCCACACACTCATACCGGCTTAGTTTTGAATCACCCTGCATCTACGGATCTGGTTGTTGGGTATGGTTGGAGAGACCTTATCCAAATCTTCCATTTATTTGTTTCTGCGCTCGTCTTCTTGTCCATCGTTGCACCCTGGCTCCCAAACAATTTGAAGCGGACAAAGTTGATGTCATCAATATTATGGCCTCTAAACTTTCCCTTCCCCCTAAATATGCTATTTACAACACCTTCTCCGCCAAGTTCTGGTTCAGACCGTGTCCAGTCAGCCTCTACGACGGTTCAAGGTCCAAGCCATCGAAATACGGGAAATAATCACACAGTCCTTTTGGAAGCTCTTTCTGTAGTAGGCCAAAGCTCCGCAACAGAAGCAAAGGCGTTAAGAAAAGCCTTGGGTATATCCTCTGGTATCGTTGGGCTTTGTCAGGGCATTTATAAAGCAGGAAGGAAAGACCATGGGATAGAACTGAATCAGTTGGAACAGCGAGCCTGGATCAGGCTAGGAGAGCTCATTGCTCTTGATGGTACGTTGTTCTTCACGACACCTGCTCTCCGTGAATCTCAATTTTTTACAGATGTCGTTTCCGTCGCTACACGATTACAGACGTATTGGGGTATGTCATGGCACATCTCCCCCTTTTCCGCCTCTACTACGGACTTGACCACCCTGGCATTAATCATTCGTCCTATCTCGAGTTCCAAGGCGTCTGGCCTTTGGGAACGTGCAGGAAACCGAGAAAATCTCCGACCTTATGAGAAGCTGGTCTTGAATACACTCGACGTTAATGAAGCTGCAGGCCGCCTAGCTATGTGGCGCAAATCTCATTTAGATGGTACTCTGAATACAGAGTCTCCACCGCTCTCCGAGAACTGTAACCCATTACGGATACTGGCTGAAATGGTAATTCGACAAAGGATCAAGAAGCACGCAAGCGTCTTGTTCATCAAGTCTGTCGACAAAGAGCTACATCGGGGTGGCGACGTCTCCGAGTCTGAAGATTCGGACGACGAAAGTTGTTTGTTGGACGCTGAGATGGATGGTGAAGACGAAGCTCAGAGATCGCAGACCTTTTCTGCCGGACGGTCCTTAGGGGGCACTATCGCAGACTTGGCAGTGGCTTTTGAGAAAGTTTGTGGGACAGGAGCCTGCGAGCTTCATGATTTGCCTTCATCGCCATTCACGCGTGACGAAGTGGATATCAAAGACCTGCTTAGCGCAGTCGTCCTATATCGCAAGATATTTGGAACGCCATTGGTTTATAATTTGGAAGGTATGGATGAGGAAGACAGTTCATCGATTCGTCCACCCTCGCAGGTGCACGAGGATAGGGAGTTGCACCTTTCGTTGAGAAAAGTGCTGGGTTCGACTGCGTTCGAAATGACAGAGAGCAACGAGAATGAAAGCCAGTTGGGCATGGTACTAGAAGACGCTAGAGATATGGTTGTTGACATGTTGGTCGACTCGAGAACGTCCAGGAATGTTTAGAAGATTTTTTTTATGTATAACCTTACTTTCGTACCCATAAACTTATAAAGTTACCTTGCTTGTTACCTTGCTCCACCCCAAAATGATGGGAAGGCCAAGGTGATCATGATGTCACAAATAACGCAAGTCATTCTGCCAAGGCGGACGTTGGATTGTTCTTATCGGTAGCGGCGCCCACGCCAAAGTCCCCGAGCTCTCCCCTCGTGCGAACCAAAAAATATTGGGATTCGAGCAGATGGTATTGTGAACGTGACTGTGCGAACGAAAAAAGCTGGGATTCGAGCACACTGGTTTCCCCTAGCGCCGTCAGGGAGGAAAGGTACTTCACAAACGTATTCTCGACAGATCTAGGACAATCCAGAGGAGTCTAGAGGGAACTCGATTCCGCCTAGGGCGGACGTTGGATTATTCTTCCTCATATTAGTCCTCAGTCATGGCAAACCTCATCCGCAGCGCAAAATCCGGTAACGAGTGGACTAAAAACGAGCTTCGAGCGTACAACATCCAAGTGGTTGAGCAGTCGTTGGCGGAATTCTTCAATCAGAACCAGCTCCCACCTGTGCCACCCGCCGTACGCCACTTTTGCGAAACCACGGATCGAGCGCTCGCTCCCGACGACGACACCTACAAGTTACTGCGCCACCTTGATCTCGCGCAACACCCAAAGGTAGGCCAGGAAGCCGCTGTTGACAACTTCGTCGCTAGACTGTTGGAGACGTTGGGGTACGCGTCAGGTCACCGAGTCATCGTCACTCATCAGGCCCTTCCCTTGATCATTTGCGGGACGCAATGCTCAGCTCAGACGGACGTTTGCGTTTGTGACGAGAATGACTATCTTCTTCTGGTACAGAAGGATAAGAGGCTCGAAAATCCGGATGACCCCGAACCTCAGCTTATTGCTGAGGCTATCGCTGCTTATCAGCGAAATAACTTCGTTCGCGATAGGGTACTCCACATCCCAACTCTCGAAGAGATCACTTTCCCCGGCATCACGCTTGTCGGAACATCTCCCGCCTTCTACAAGATACGGGTCACCACTGAACTCGACGACGCTGTTATGGGTGGAACGTTTCCTGCGAATGCAGTTGTTGTTTATCGCCATACCCCACGTCTTCCACTTCGCAACATTGAAGGGATGAAACCGTTGGAGAACCGCACTACCATTCTTCAGTATTATCAAGCGTTCAAGGCCTTTGTTTAGCTACGGTGAGTTTTGTTCTATTTTCCATGCTGCTTGTGTTAATTGATAGAATGACAACTTGAATACGGGCCTACATACGTCTGCATGATGATGATGTCTATTGCGTTGTAGGCAGATATATAAATTTTGGTCGAAATCTCATAAGCAATCGAATTGTCGATCGGCCTGAACTTTGAGACAAAGCCAGAGAAAAGGTTGACCGTTTGAACAATGTCAAACCTCCGTCGGCGGTTATTAGATGTTGTATAAGAAGATGCCATGCCATGCGGCAATATGGCCACTATACTAAATTATTTTGTTCCTACATGGTTCAATGAATATTTATTTACATGTTACAAACAAATTATCGTACTAGAAAACAAGCTATATCATGTGTTCGAAGAACGTTTACATCAGTTGAATATTGTAGCATAAAGGCAAGCAAGGTTTCCACCAGCGCAAGACGGCATTTTCTAGTAAATTTGTTCGCACAATATCGAGTTTAAACAACTCCCTCCAGTAGGTTCAGCACAACAGCTGCAGAACCCCAAGAGCTCTGATATCCTGCCCCTCCATGGCTTGGTGATAACGGTTATTAAGAAGTTGGAAGGCAGTTTTAAAGGGAGCTCAGACTTACCCATAGTTGTGGACAACAAGCGTATTTCCTATAATCTCCCGTTCCAACCTAACGCCACCTTTCCTGGCTGGCCTGAGCCCACACCCTTCCTCTTTTATGAGTGGAAGGAGGTCTTTGTACGTCGGATTAGTTGTTCCAGGTGGAGCGAGCTCGGGTGCCAATGCTATGACCCGTTTAAGGATGTCAACTGTCGTCTCAGGACGAGGTTTTGGGTACCTAGACCAGGGGGAGCTCGGTAAGTGCAAGTGCTAGCGACGAAAATCAACAAGCGAACACACTTACCAGTCGTTGGGGACTTTTGTACCACCTACAAGCACCTATATATAGGGTTTGGTCAGATTTTTCATCCAAGGTGAGACTGAAAAGGCCAAGCTCACGTGACCGCTCCTCCTGGGTATGATAAACGTCCAGTCGTCAGCCAGGTTGCTTATTGTCCGGCCGAATTTGACCCAGGGTGCTTTTAGCACGACAGTCTGGCCGCGGACGGGGTAGAGGTTTTTGTCTTCGACGCCGCCCAGAGTCAGGGCTCCGAGGCCAGCGCATACGACTACTGCGTCGGGTCGGAAGAAGGTGAGTTCTCCGTTTATGACTTGCGAGATGTGTTCGACCGTCGACCGGATGACAGATCCCCCGCAGGAGATCAGACGAGCGAGGAGGTATGAGAGATAAGGGGTCGGATCTATTGTGAGAGTGGTGAATGTAGCTCCTGAGACGCTGTCCGGGTGCAGCAATTCCCTGGGGATAGGTTTGAACTGGAGGATAATAACAGGTTATTGTGTGAGCTACTATGGTGACTCGGCAAGAAACACGTACGTCAGGTAGGCCCCGAGCAGGGTTGGGCGCATGCGGGTTGACTTTGAAGTAATCTGTTTGGGGAATTCGGAGGAAACAATGGTGTGCTTCGCCATCTGGCCGGGACATTTCCCACATGGCATTGAATGTATCTTGGTCTATCTCTGTGCGGCGGAGTGTGAGTCATGAAAGAGCCAATATGTAGCAGCTGCTCAGAAGCATACTCTCTTGTTTTGGGTCACCAAATGCGGCACTGACATGATGAGCGCCCTATCATCAAAGATTGCGGGGGGTGGGGGGAGAAGGCGTCAATCGTGGAACACACTGTGGATGGATGAACTACTTACCGCCCATTGACTAGTGTACTTTACAGTCTTTCGATCTCCCGGTAGAGTTTCTGCGAGAATGGTAACGAGATAACCACCTTGTTGTTGGATCTTGATTGCGGTGGTGAGACCCACGACGCCTGGATGGAAAGAGAGTGCAGGACAAGGCGGAGAGGAAGACGAAGGAAGACATACCAGCACCTATCACGACGATCTGCTTCATGTGAGGGTATACGGAGACTTGCGCACTGGGATCGTACTTGCGGCGAATATATACGTATGCGGCAGCAAAAGAAGAAGAGGTGTCAGGGGGATTTCAATCGGAAGTGGTCGGGTACATGAGATCACATACAGTAACACATGCGATCCGCTTCGAATTTCTTTCTATTACTAGTAAGCTACATATACGTGCGGTGTTGGAAGCATTAGAGAGAGAGACGAGACAATGGCCAGCAGCTGAACATTTGATGTTCGCCCACCGTTTTCCTGACCGCTGCATGAGTAAATCATCTCCGGAAGAAACGGAGGTATTGTATGATCAAAACACCCATTTGACAGAGCTCGGTAGGCTTCTGGAAGCAGTGCAGAACAATATGTTGCTCTTTTCTTCCAAACCAAGTAATAAGCAAATTAGATACACACCCGTTATTGGCGGATTGAACAACTTGCTTGTCAAACAGATGACTGGCGAATTCGTGTTATTTCTTTACTATTGCACATACATAAATCAGCTGCCGGCTGTACCGGAAGCGTGGTTAAAGAACATGTTGGCTATGTTATTAACATGGCCAGCGAGCAGCATACTAATAGCTCATGACCTTGAAAGCAACATATATCCGGCAACTGAATCCCCGGGGGCCGACAAATGAAAAACGCATTTCAACAACTACTCCACACATCCAGTACGCCGCAAATCCACTATTCGTGATCGTAGACCCATACAGTACATATCGTTCCGGCCCGCAAGAGAGGGCAGAGACATGTTGCAAATTCGCATCGCGTCGAACACAAGGTGACTCACAACTCGCTTGTCACAGATTGACCCCCATCAGGGCTCCCATACGTTCGGCGGCGGTCCGGAGCTCCGGCTCACTCGGAACACCGCAGGTATCTCCTTCTAATGGCCGGCCATGAATAATGTTTTTTTACTAGTAGGGTACTCTGATAAGGAGTCTCTGAATCTAGTTTCTATTTTCAAGGATATCGAGTGAGAATTGGTTTTACTAGATTCTAAGGTTAGGGTAGCACATACCCTATGTCAAGACTGGCCCCAGTAGCTGATTCAAGTGCTATTATTCTTCGTACCAAACCACCATCTCTGCAACCTCAACGTTTCCACACCGTCCTCGACAGACCTTGCAAAATCCGACCGTCCCACAAAACACTGGCGTGAGAGCAACAGAGGGAACCAGTATTTATCAGACTCCCATAGCTTTTCCCAAGGAATCTTAGGCCGCCGTCCTATAGGGATGCCACCATCCGTACGTTCATGACCACCGTCCGCGGCACCGCCTTCGATTTCAAACCACTCCGGACGCATCTCGTCCGTCCTGTACCCTGTCAGCGTCACGGTTATCACGAAAGAAACCATTCCTCACTCTATAGGTTCGCCTCTATAACTGTCTACCCTGAACAGTTCGATCTGGAACATGTGGTCAAGACCCTCTTGGCCATATAAGAATGTCCCGCAGGGCGTGAGATCCCCATCTATACCTGCCTCTTCCTTGCAAAAAAAAAACCGGTCATCAAACGTGTACCCTACAGTAATGATTTGTGCAATGCTCACCTTGAGTTCCCGGACCGCTGCATCGTGCACGGTTTCTCCAGGTTCGACCTTGCCTCCAAACCCATTGTACCTTGAAAATAAATAAAAATTTGGTATAATGACGATCGTGCGAAGTGAACGTACTTGTATTTTCCATAACCTCGCTTTTTGAAGCCGAGGAGAATCTGGTGGTCGTGATATTTGGCATAGTCCAGACCACGTCGATTAAATTAGGATTGAATTCCTACAAAGTACGAACCTTTCCTCCAGAAATCACATACGCGTTGGTATACAGCTTGGTCTTCTCGAACGTCAACCATTTGTCTGTGCCGCCACTGGTATACACTTGCAGTTGGCCATGACTTTCAAGCCCAGGCGGGTTAGAAGACTCTGACATCGGCGCGTCGTAATTCAATACAAAAGGTAGCCTTTGGCGCTTAAATCAGCCACTCCAAGATTTACTTCGATTACTCGTCAAAGCAAAGCCAAGTATATATCCGCCTGGTATCAATTTGTAGTATTATCCTCTTTTTCGCTCGTTGTCCCAGTCAGTTTCGGCGATGCAGGATCTTCTCTCATCCGTTTCGCTCTAGCGAACATCCCAACTTCCTTGTCCCGAATGAAATTAACAATAATCATGGGCCATGATGGGTGAGAAGGTATGGTATCATAAAATTCCGGTGCAAGGGCACGCAGAGCCGGCAAGCGTGTCCAGGGAATCGACGGGAAATCGTGGTGTTCATTATGGTACCCAACCTTGGAGCAAGATAATATCAACACTGCAGTGATCAAAAGCCAATTCGAGCGCCTTACATTGTATGCTAGAACGTTCAGAGGTCCATAATACGAATAGGTCTCTTGTTCAAGTCCATCCCAAACGTAATGTTCAGCTATGAAGTGACCTGCACATGGATGCAAACTACCGGCAAAGAAACTGGATAACAACAGATAAAACAAAGCCTTGCTGCCTGCAATTTGGACGAAAGCGTAGTCGAAGGTCAGCTGTACGATCAAATTAATCAAATGCCACTTTGTCGGCGTTTGCGTGCGGACGATTCCAGGTCGCAGCGCATAAAAGAAGATCTGGAATGTCCTGTGGGATGCGTCAAACCAGTATTGTGCGATGTGAAACAGCGCAACCTTACGTGAAAAATATCTTTCCAAAGACATTGTTGAGGAGTATCAACTCGAGACGGGTGGGCAGGTCAGTGTCAACCCCATCCTCGCCAAGAAATTTGTGATGTTCAATGTGGTATTTCTGTGTTATGTATCATGAGCAGTTAAGCTCCGCAAAAGACGAGATGGCGCGACCTTGAAAGCTGAACAATAAGGTATACCAATGGGTAAATTCGCGAACATGGCTAAAATCTTGTTGGTATTAATTCCCTTGAACGCAAGGTTATGGGTGATCTCGTGGATCGCAAGGAACAAGTTGTGGTTGGCGGTGCCACCTATGGCGTAGGCCAAAAATATGAAGAGTGGGGATGTGATCGAGGTTCGGCGTAGGCAATATGCGACAGCCAGCTGGAGAGATACAACGCCAAGGACCACATACTTTGTAAGGGGTTCGTGGCCCATGAGTTTCGTCACCTGCGGGACAACATATCGACTGAGATTACGCGACTTATCACCAACGCATTCAAATTTACCTCTGGGTGGGCCTTCATGATAGCCACTCTCCTCGAACGGTGAGGCTCTTCCGTCATAAGCCATAAAAAGTCGGAAGGGTCTTGAGGCGGTCGGGTAAAAGACTTTCCATCATCCTCAGCTGTGGGTGCAACAACCTTTGTGCGTCTTGGTGATCGGCCCTCGTCTAAGGATTCTGCCCCACCGAAATAGCTGAAGTCTACGACCCACGCATATAAGCAGAGCTTGTGGTGAACAGAGGATCGCAAGCTGTACCTATGTCCTTGTGAGAGTCTGCTCTCGCGGACATGATGATGAGGGAATTTAGGCTTGAATTGAAATCCGCTTTGAAGCTAGTAGTAAACTCCCACGTGCCTGCCCACATAGGCTATAAGGCTCAGCAAACGTGGTACAGTGATTGGCAAAGGAATGTTTTCAGCTAAACTTGTTTTATCTTGGCCTGACAAATTCAGTGATAAGCCTAGGACGATTCCAAAACAAGCCTATATAGCAGAGAGGCGGAAAAAATGCGTCCGCGATAACATAGATGATCCTACTTCCTAACAATGGTTATCTTTAGTATCGCACGGATAATCTACTCGTACATTCCGCAACATCGAAACGCATGCTAGTTGGTATCAATATCCCCTATTTATTCCGGAATGAGGCCTTAAATTCAGCGACATTAGTTCCAAACAGCGCATAAAGGAGTGTTTCTTCGCATGGTCCAAGGAACAGAAAATCAGCGTCTTCGTCCCCCTCGCTGCGCTGGAGGTTAAACACGGCTACCGTGCCACCATTCGTAGCTACGTCGTCTGCATATCCAGCTGCCGGGTATACCTATACGATTGTGAACAACGGTCCCTTGCGTCAGCGGAACGAATGTATGCAACGTACGGTGGACGAAGTCCCAACGATAAGAGCCAAATCCGCATCGTCTACAATCCCTCCAATCTCCTCCAAATGGTGGGGCACCTCGCCGAACCAGACGACTCCAGGACGCAACAACCCGGCACACTTATGACACCGAGGCAGGCGTTCCAACGGTATCTCTATTTCGTCCCCGAGCATTTTTTCCATGCCGGCCAAAGCTGGGCAGATGGGGCTGTCGAAATTTGGCTTACGATCACCGCAAGCAGTGCATATAGTTTCGAACAAACGGCCATGCATCTCAAAGATCTCCGGTTCGCGAGACGGGTATGCTGTCCGGAAAGCCTGGACACTAAGTCCGTCTACATTTTGTGTCACCAGAGTGAATCTGGCAGCAGGGGCAATTTCTTTGAGACGTTCTGGGTCCGACATGGCGGTGAGAGCTAGATGTCCGGCATTTGGGATTGCCTTCAACGCTCTAGAGATATAAGTCGGCCTTCGCGAATGGCACGGTATGAGAGACATAATACTTCTCTCTCCGATAGTGATAAAATTGCCAAACTCTACTTGGATTTTCGGAGAACGCTTCAGGAGTAGCAAGATTCATGGCATTGTAAGTCCTCCAAAGACCTCCTGCATCTCTGAAAGTTGGTATACCTGCGGTATTTATCAGCGTACTATGATAGACCGGTAGCGAAAGCGTATCCAGACCAGATGCTGCAGAGAGTCCTGCTCCTGCTACGGCGACAATATTCTTACTTTTGCGGAGAACAGAACGGAACTGCTCGATGTCGTTCGATGCACCCATAACGACTCTCCTCAGTTGTGATTGCGATGTTGTGAACGTGCGGGCGCCACAAACAAAGTACATACATTCTAGTGACACATATTTGAAACCCGTATGCATCTACTCTAAGCACTGATCATAGTACGTTAACCACAACTTCACGGAAGCCTTGGTTGGTTAGTTGCGTTGACATAACAGTGAACCCCTGTCAAGCAGAGTGCCGCTATACCTATACATATACAATGATTCTGATACTTGTCTATGGAAACACTTCTTGCTCTCCTCCCTCTATCGAATTCGACAAAACCTGTTTCTTAAGATCTTCTTGTTCTTCTGATGTTTTGAACATAGTTGAAAGCTCGAACTTGGCATCACATCTGGACTGAAACTCGGTTGTCCGAGAGGATTTGATGGAAGAAAGAAAAGTGAGAGCTCTCGAAGCGTCCTGTAGACAGGCGATAAATAGGCATCTGCTGCCGATGAGATCACGCGAACATACCTTGATATCCAACTTGATATGAGGGTTTAGAACGCTAAACGCCAGATCGTTGAGCTCTTCTTCTGATGCACCAAGCTTATGGGCAACGTGAGCAACAGCGAGAACCGCTCTTGGAGAGCTCGCGTTCCGTTGAAGGTACTGTGAGTTGAACGTATCTAGCGATAATTCTGTGGGTAATAGATTTGACAATGCGTCTGTAACCAGTGGTCCGATTGGCTCAGGAGGTAGCTGAGGAAGCGATGTCACTGAGTAAGATATAGCGTTCAGGATGCGTTGTGTAAGATAACAAATGATCCTTACAAGTCTGTCGCAAGTCAACTAGACGAGTATGGAGGTCCGGATGTTCCGCATCTAATGAATGAACGAATTTGAGAGCCTTCAGAGCCTGCAGATACTTTTCTGGTCATGGCTATATCAGAAAGTTCGCAGATATTACGTCTTATATTGCTTACTGCGTCGAACGGCCACGTCGTACGTGGCAATCCACACGTCGATGTTTTTCGTGGGAAGGTTTATTATAGGCTGGAGAAGTTTGGCGGCACGCTCCAACCCATCCGGAACTGACAAAGCTTTGATTCCATCCGGATCTTCATCTTTTGGAGCTGGCGCCTCTAGGCCTTTATCTTCGCTGGCAGGCAAAGCTGCTAATCATATCCAGCTTAATCGTCTGTGCATGGTAAAAAGAGAAAGATCAACCTTTCTTAGACTCTTCTTGAACCTTATGGGCTGCCTTTTTAGCCTTTTTCTTTGCCTTTTTTTCTGCATCGGAAAGAGGAGCTATAATGAAGCCAGTCATTAGTCAAGACGCCTAAAGGATTTAAATAGTCGCATGCTGCACCTATTGTAGCTTGTGAGTTTAGCAAGGCTGGGTTATCGTGCACTCCAACGAAAATTCGAGAGGCCTCTACCGCAGAATGAATATAGGCTGGATGTGAACGCAATTGATCTTCCCAAGTAATAAGACTAGAACGAAGCATAGGTACTGCGTGGTCTAGAATAAAATGGTCTATACGTACTTGAGGTAAATGTTGATTGTGAATTTACGCAAAGAATATCCATGGAAATCATATTGATCGTCCTCAACCTCGTCAAAAATCTGTCAATGGTCAGAAAATACTATTGTGTCGGGAGCAAAAATACAGACTTTCTGTATGGAGATGTATCTCTTCAATGCCAAGCCTAATTTACCCGCTCGATTGGACGCGTCACCATCCTCGACAAGGAAGAATAATGACTGCATATCCTCGAGGTCTGTGGCGGGGCTTGTAGCGTCTTTCTACTCAGTATCAGGAATGATTGGTGCAGGAAAGGATCTAGACGTATTACCTTCGTGAACAATCCAAGCAGTTCTTGCGCTTCCTCCGGGAAACCTGCTCTGAGTCTATATTTGGCACATTTGGTATTCAAGTACCTATCCTGCAAATCCAAAAGTCTGGCATCATTTAGAGACTTTGCTGATCCAAAGGCATCACCAGCACGCTTAAGAATTCGCGCTTTACAGGTGTATAGTTCGGGAAGAGTAGGCGTATGGGATATTGCTGTATCCAGAAGAGATATTGAAGGATTATACTGGCCTAAGTATGAATAGTGTTGTGCCAGAAAATATAATGTCCACAGGTAGGTTGTCGGGGGTTCGGATTCGGAGGGTGAGGAAGAGGAAGACGGATCATCTAGAAATGGAGAACTACCACCAGATCCAAGCGATTCTCGCCAACTTTCGACGAGCGCCTCAATAACCGTTTGCTTCGCAGAGTCACTGTATAACGCCTTCAAGTCAACAAAGAGAGACGGGATGCCTTTGCTTAGCCCTGCTATCAGGTATTCTTGAACAAGTTCCTTGAATTCATCTCCTGCAAATGTCGTGTTGCCGACATATATAATATGACAAGTTGTGTTTGCTGACCTGTTGCATATTCCAGAGCTAGGCGACGGGGTGTAGTAGCGCGGGGGATCTGATTCGATAGCTCTCTTAGAAGTTGTACAGATGTCTCGCATGCGTCATCTAAAGTTGACGCCGCTAGCCATTATAAATTATAAGGGTATGGACAGCGGGCACAACTCACTAGTGTCGATTCCTTTGTTTGATAAAAACCCATGATAATAGTCATGACACTCGGGGTTTTGTTGAATCAAGGCACGCCAAGCATGTTCAGCCTCGATTGCGTTGCCCGATTTTGTTAGCAAACGAGCTAAATCAAGTGAGACACTGCTGCTCCAAGAAAAAGGACCACAGACCTCTATATTCCATAACAGCTGTTCGATCTACGATAGCTCTCGCCTTGGCATTGACATCAAGTAGATTGAGAGCTTCGGATAGTTCTCCCAACTCTTCTAACAGCCGAACGTGATATAACATAATTTCCGAGTGTTCAACGTCATAATCTGGAACCTCCTGCTCACGAATTTGGATGTGTGTTTTATAGATTTAGATGTAGACGAACCTTGACCATGCTCTCATACCGTTCGAGAACCTTCTTGGCCTCTTCAAGATCCTCATTGAGGTGGTATGCAACGGCAAGTGCGACCCAGTTCTGACGAAGTGCAGGGCGAAGTCGCAAAAGTGTGTGTCGGGTCTCAACGAGACCATCAAAGATTCGGAGTTGAGTTTGCAGGTGCGCGGCATCGCGCAAAATATTTAAGTTTTCCTGAAGATGATGGAGGTAAGGTAGGATGAAAACACACGACCTGTGTGGTTGTTTCGGAGGCGCAGCCAGAGATTGTCTTTCCAACGCGTACCTTGTCAAAACGTAAAGCCTGAGTATAAGACTTGAGTGCCTCCTCATAATTTTTTTCGCCCTTCTGGATCAGTCCAAAAACATGCCAACAGATATGTGACGTTAAATCAAAACGCATGCCCTTCTTGACAAGATCGATTCCGTCTTCACGTTTACCCATGTGGGTCAGGACAAGACCTTTCATACAGAGCGTTTCTGACCGAGAAGCGCTAATTAGAGGATTAAATAAGATAGATAGTAGACAGATGCCATACCTCCATGCTCAGGAAATTTTTTCAAGATCTGATCAGCAGTTTTTTGGGCTTTTTTCAACTGCCTCGTTTCATACAAAGTTAGGAGTTCCCGGAACAATGAAGCCTCTTTGGAAGGAAGGGCCCTTTTGGCAGGAATCGGAAGACTTGCAGGGGCCATAGGGACGATGAGATATTATATAAGGGAGAGGGCCGACGCGTGGCTTGTTTAGGCAAGCAATCGACGCAAAAGCTGTTGAACGCGCCAAGTCCCACTCATCACCATGGTGGCTCAAACTCGCACAGCGGGAGGCCAGCCGTCCCCTCGTAAACTCAAGTTTCACGAGAAGCTAGTAGGCAAGGGCCTTGCCACGGATGTTCTGCTCAAGAAGATCAAGTCGCTGCATGTAGAGTTGGCTGATTTGGATCAGGAGCTTGTGGATGTCAACTCGCTCGGCGCCGTTCGAAAGGAACTCATCAACAATACCATCCTGCTTCACAAAGACAAGGGTGTTAAAGCCTATGCCGCGTGCTGCATCGCCGATCTCCTCAGACTTTACGCCCCGGACGCGCCCTACACTCAGGCTGAGCTCACAGACATCTTCCAGTTCTTCATCAGACAACTTGTCCAGAACCTGAAAAGCACAGATACGCCATACTACAATCAATATTTCCACCTTCTGGAATCTCTATCTACCGTGAAGAGCGTCGTTCTCGTCTGTGACCTCCCAAAATCGGACGAGCTTGTCGATCAATTCTTCAAAGACTTCTTCAAGATGGTTCGATATGACTTGTCAACGAAGATCGAACTTTTTATGGCCGATATCCTGGTCGCAATAATCGACGAATGTCAATCCGTTCCTCCCGGTGTACTAACAACATTGTTAGCTCAGTTCATGGATAAAAGTCTGGTTAGTCCGTCATCACTTCTATTCGTCCAATGTCCATTTCTCACGGTTGCTGTATAAGGGCATGGAACAGCCTGCTTATCGCCTCGCAATTCAAGTCTGCAATGCTACTGCCACGAAACTGCAGAGAAATATCTTTCAATACTTTACCGATATTATCTTACAACATTCCGAAGATGAAGATTTCGAGGAGATCCGAAAAGCACACGATTTGATCAAGCGTCTGAACCGGTCATGTCCGTCTCTTCTACACAATGTAGTGCCACAATTGGAAGAGGAACTTCGGGTAGAGGAAACTCCGATCAGGGTAATGGCGACACAGGTGCTTGGAGAAATGTTCGCAGATAAAGGCGGCGCAGATTTTATGAAGAAATATCCAACGACATGGAGCTTATGGTTGTCCAAAAGGAATGATAAAATGGCTACCGTCAGGGTAGCCTTTGTGGAGATATGTAAGGGTTTGTTGTCTAGTTTGGGGGAGATGCGAGACGTTATCGAGGGTATATCTCTTAATCAACGTTCTGAACCCGTATCGCTCATCCACGCATCCAGAATCTTTACAAACCAAGCTCCTTGATCCAGACGAGAAAGTTCGTGCATCTGTATGCAAGGTTTATTCAAATATCGATTACGAGACGGCTTTACATCACGTATCAGAATCTCAGTGGAGAGCAATATGCAATCGTGGTTTAGATAAGAAGGTAATTTCCAACAAGTCTCAGCAATGAGTATTTCTGACCCTGTTAATTAGCACACTGTTCGTGTAGAAGCGCTCAACTGCATTGGCAAGACCTACAGTCTTGCGTATCCGGAGATGTGAGGTCTCGTCTCGATTTCCCATAATTCTTAATTAAATGCTACCACTATAAAAGCGAGAACAACGACCCTGCCGCGATAAAACAATTTTCTTGGATACCCCAATCAATTCTGACCATGCATGGAACGGCTCCTGAAGTCAAGTAAGTTTTCTTCCTCTCCTCTTTTGCCTCATACTAATATATTACAGGCCTGTTACAGAGCAAGTTTTGGCAGATTATATATTTCCTCTGCCATCTTCAAGTACGACTCTAAAAGGAGGTGACGTGGACGAGGTAGCTTGGACCGAACGATTGCTTTTGACGATGAAGTTCCTTGATGAAAGATCTATTCTTTCTGTCCTGAACTTGTCGGGGCTCAAAACAGCGTGCGTTCCAGCGACTTCTCTATCGAACAAAGAGTCATATTCAAATCTATAGGAGGCCGTCCATTTATGAACATTTCATTGAAAGTTGTAAGGCTAACAATGTGCGACACCTTTCAATCAGCGACTCCATTCGTTATTAATGAAGTTGAGTTCCTACAGGCGGGTGTTATTGATGAGGATGAGGAAGCCATAACTCAAAGATTAACAAACATTATCAAGAAACTAGCAGGTTATACGCTATTCTACTCTCCGTCCAATGATCTGAACGTGTTTGGACAGGGCAATTTCCAGAGCCTCAGAAAGCTGCTGAAGATCTCCGTAGTTTTGCTCTGTTGAACGAAGGCAGGCTATATAGTCTGCTGAAGACCTGTATGGATACTCAGACAGATCTCAAGAGTCTTGTCAAGTCTACTGTAAGTGTCTCAGCTTTTAGTTCGCGGCGATGGCTATTTTATGAATAACATTAGTCGGAATTTCTACGCCGAGCGGAGCAAGCTTCTTCAGGTATCTCAACAACGATGACTATTTTTCTACGCCGTGCCTCTTTGCGGTTGGTTAATCAGTCCTCGATACCAACTCTTATAAAAAACGTACAGAGGGGAGATCCTGAAGACGATGGTCATAGTACCACTCAAGCACAAATGTCTGCAAAAAATGCTAATACGGTTCTGACATACGTCTCTCGTCACTGCCCATCGTTGCACAAATCACATGTGGCTGGACTTATCAAAGCAATTGCTGATGAGAAAAATTCGAGACTTGTAGAGGTTTCATTGCACGCTTTATCATCATTGGCTCAGTGGGACAAGTCACTTACGCCCACAGACAAGTCAGTAGATCATATTCTACTGTTTCTATCGTTAACATTATTTCACAGACGCTTCGTCGACAGGATCACTCGTTTTGTTCTTGAATCGGGTCACCGACGTGCCAAGTTCTCCGCACGCTTATTGTGCTGTTCAAAGAACCGCGACGAACTCTGTACTGAAGCTGTGGATGTATGTAATTTTGATCATTCTGCAGTGGGTGATCATTGATAGCCTTTCAGTCGATCAGCGAAAGACTTCCTGAAGCAGATGCTGAGTTGCGTCTTGCACATGTTGCTGCACTGTCCGTATTTGCATACATGGCCCCAGACGCCTTTGAACAAAGGAGTGATACTATCATCTCCTTCCTGCTTACGAAGGTCCTTATGACGCCGGCTCCTCACGATCCAGTAGGTCCATTCGAAACGCTTTGCGTTCGCATTCACAACCTCATATAGGATGCAATGGACACGGATATTGAATGGATAGAAGACGAGAATGTATGGCCAGAATTACAGGTCAAGATACTGTCGCTCAAAGTGTGTCGGAATCGATGCCTCGTTCATGCGTCTTCGGAAAAGCCTTTGGAGGTTGCTAGTCCAGTGCTTAAAATGCTGGTTACAATCCTGAAGCAAGATGGATCTCTGTCAACTCAAATTGATAACAAGTACGTCAATATTTTGTAGTTTGCTTTTCGTAATGATTATCTCTCCTGCAGTCCGAAAGAACGATCTCGAATGCGACTACAGGCTGGCATTTCGTTACTTCACCTCTCGAAAGTAGAAACATTCGCCAGTGCAGTAGCTGCACATTTTCCACTGCTGGCCATAACGGTACAGGTGATCGATTCTTCAATGGTTACTACATGTGGCACTGATGTGCTATGTGCTACATTGTATTATCATGTTAACAGGATGCTTGCTACCAAGTTCGAATACTTTTCCTGCACAAATTAATCTCTCTGCTATCCACTCGCAAACTACCTCCCCGATTTAACATAATCCCATTTCTCACAGTGTTCGATCCCGAAGCAGAGGTGAAGAGTACAGTGAGTTCATGCTATAGATGAATGTTCCTTTTTCTCTGAATAAGTTACAAGGCAAAAGCGTATGTGGTTGCCGCACACCATAACCTACCTGCCCGTGGGTTGCTGTCCAAGTTTTCTTATCTGACTTATCTGACTTCTCGCCTTGCGACAGAGCTGAGAATAGAAAATTTCGAGTTCATATTCATTCGCCTGCTACATCTTCTGGCACACCACCCTGATTTCGCAGTCTCCGAGGAGAGTTTACTGGATATGGGGAAGTACGTTGCATCTCTTGTGAATGTCACTCCAAGTTTTTCAACAAATATAATTCCTCAGGTATATACAATTCCATGTGGATTCTATTGCGTCGGCAGATAATGTGTCGCTCTTGTTCCATCTTGCATGTAAGGCAAAAACTGTCCGGGATGCAGAATCGGAGCAGTACAGCGAGGTGCGTCACATTATGAGACAAGTTCTGCTATAACCTGAACACAGACATTAAAAAGAACTTGTATCATCTGAGTGAAATCGCTCAACGCGTTGTCCAAAGCCGAGCCAAATCGCGAGGATGGTCGCTCGTAACACTACCAGCAGGCAAAGTCAAGCTGCCTTCTGATATACTTAAGCCACTACCAAATGCGGAGACTGCAAGCAAGGTATATATCAAGCGAGGTGCTGGTTCACGATATTAACCTAGTCAACAGATTTTGAAAAAGATCTACTTGTCTGACGAGATAATATCTCAGCTTGAGGAGCAAATCAAACCAAGTAGATCAGTTTCAGACGCAAAGGTGATCTTCCATCTCATTAATGGTTTTAGCGCCTCCTGACTTGTGTTACTGTAGGAGAAGGCACCTGCTGAACGTAAAATAACCCGAAAACGAAAACGGAAAGTTGCTCCTAAAACTAATGGCCATGCAAAGTATGTGAAAATCCGTGTCATCTCGAACTGGGGTTTAGATTCTGGACAGACGATCACACGCCGCTACTCGGCGACGAAAGGTGGAAGAGTCTGATGAAGACGAAACAGAATCGAGTTCGGACGAAGAGCAAGATGACCAAACTTCGGAAGGTGAACAGACAGAGCCCAGTAATGTCGATGAGGAAGAGCCTGAGCCTGAAAAGGAAGAGAAGCATGGCCGCACTGCGAGGACGAAGGCAAAGGTAAAGTTCAATCTGATTAATGTGGCATATGTCTCAAACAGTATTTTTCAGGCCAGGATCAAACAGCAAGCTCGCAAGTCGAAAGGATGATGTTGACATTTTA
>QLOR01000138.1:0-17130 GCA_003313825.1 Sarcodon aspratus
TTCAGCATGTATTTCTCCATTAAGAAGGCAGAAATGAGTATAATATTTAATTTCTATACAATTAAGAGCATTATTCTGTTGATTTTCACTCTCATTAGTTTATCTTACCAATTATAGGGAGTTGTGTGCTTAGTATTGGTATATAGAGACAATCAGGCATAAAGCTTGTAATATATAAAGCTTCAAGAGAGTTCTGAATCTTCTGATATCATATTTTTTTGCATATTTTTTTTCATAATGTAAGTTTTTTTCCTACTGCTGAACCAGGTTCTGAACCTGAACTGAACCTAGGTTCAGGTTCAGGCTAGGTTCAGTTCAGGGTTCAGCAAAATTCTGAACCTTTCCAAATATTAGGTTCAGGGTTCAGCCAAATTGCCTAAGAACTGAACTGAACTGAACTTTGGCAGCACTAGGGAGGTGGGTTCGTTTCTTGTTGTCTCTTTGTCTTATCATGCAAGTCTAGCGAAGCTAGGGCTTCTTCCTTAGATACTGGTTGCCCTTTGCTCTCTGATTCACCCCCCATCCTCTTTTCGGGTCTCATTCTAGTATTCAGCTGTTTTTTTTGGCAGGATCCTCTAATCCTTTGTCCTTGCCGGCTGCTTTGGTCTATAGCCCTGCTAGGTCTCTAGCCTGGGCTTGCTTCCTTGTGGTAACCCAGGCATTGCTCGTAGCCTCCAAGCAGTCATTTATGCTGTAAGCGGTGAAAACTGCTGCTTTCACCTTCTGTCCTGATCTTTCCAGTTCCTCCGCTGCTTTGATATTCGTTGAGAATATCTTCCCGTCCAGTTCTAGAGGAGACTGGTGGAGAGGAGGGTTGCAAGATAATCGTGAAAGAGGATCGACATTGGAGTGTACTCTTCCTGGTCTATGGACGATGCGTAATCCCAGCTTGTATGCAGAGAAGACTGCCCCCCAAGCGGCTAGCCTCCGGTTAGCGTTCTCATACGTTCTGGCCCACTGTAGGGCAGAGTGGTCTGTAATGAGGTATACTTCTTCTCCTTCTATGAAAGGTTGGAACTTGATTAGGCCTTCCTTGGCAGCTAACGCTTCCTGCTCCATCATGGAATATCGAGTCTCCGCTGGTTTAAAAGTGTGAGACCAGTAAGCGATGACCCGCTCAACGTTAATCACAGAGTCGTCTAACGTTGGTCCCCAACCAGAAATCGATTCTTCTTCTGGAGAATTCATTGCCAAGGGGGTTCTTTACCCTCTTGGTGAGCTTTCTTCAACCGCTCATAGGCTTTAGTGTTTTTGAGGTCTCCTACTCAAATAAGTTGCACTTGTTGTAGAGCGCATCCTAGAGCTTCATCAGAAGCGTCCGTATAGAGACGGTAAGGTTGACCCCTCATAGGATGTCCCAGAACGGGAGCTGATTCCAGCGCAGACTTTAAGCTTTCAAAAGCGTGTTCATGTTTGGCCAACCACGTCCATGGACGATCCTTCCGCAAGAGATGAAATAAAGGCATAGCGACGTTTGAATAAAAAGGGATAAAGGCAGAGAAGTAGATGGTTATGCCCAGAAAACTCTGTAGTTCCACAAGCTTCAAAGGTCTTTTTAACTGCAGTATGGCATCGACCTTTTCTTTGTGAGTCGAGAGTCCCAATCGCGATACTTTGTGCCCCAGTAAGATTATGGATGAGTAAAACAGATGGCATTTCGTGGGAGACAAAGTTATCCCTGCGCTTTCGACAGCTTCCAACACCTTGTCTAAGTGGTCTATGTGCACTTCATAACTTCCGGAGTACATGACAATGTCGTCAATGTATACCAGGCAAAACAGCCATAGGTATGGGGCAAGTATCCCTTGCATGATGCGTTGGAAGATCGACGGCCCATTTCGTAGCCCGAATGGCATCCGACGAAATTGGAAGAGACCCAAGTGTGTGCGAAAGGCGTCCTTTCTACACGTTCTGGATCCAATTCTAATTGTGTAAATCCTGATAGCGCATCCAGAGAAGACAAAACTACTGATCCTGACAGAGAGGCTAATATTTCAGATTGCCTGGGGATAGGGAATTTGTCAGCCACAGTGGCAGCATTTAGTTTCTGGTAATCCATGCAAAATTGAGGTTTGTTGTTTTGGTACGCGATTACAACAGGTGCGCTCCAGGGGCTCCAAGACTTCTCTATGACTCCTTGAGCGAACCATTTGCCTATCTGTTCCTCAATTATCTTCTTCTTCTCAGGGGAAGTGCTATACATTGGTATAGCGATGGGTTCGACACCATCTTTGAGCCGGACCTTCGCCTTAGCCGCGTAGCTACCAAGCCGACCATCTAAGCTAAAGGCTTTTTGTCGTTTCCTTAGCATCTCCCAAGCTTTTTTCTGTAGTCGTTCTGGTAAATCTCCTACGTCCAATACCTTGTCGAATTTTTCTGAGGGATATACCAAAGGGTCCTGCATCTCTGCGGTTTTTGGCCCCCCAAGCTCCGCTTCCTCCGAGGAATGTTTTTCTTTGAAAGGTCCCCGAGCTGGGATCAGCATCAAACGGACATCTTGGAAACTCAGGACTTCTCTTTTCTTTTGGTCACTATCGCATGAGGCGGAATCTAGTGAGTTAGGAGAATATTTTGCTGTCACAGCTGAACGCAGGATGGGTTTAGAATCCTCTGGTTGATTCAAACTCTGTAGCAAGGTTTCTAAGTGGTGAGCGTGCGATACCATCGCCTCGACTTGTTCCGCATTCTCTGGTTTCTGGAAGCAATCCATCAGATCTCTAGCTAAACCTATCACTTCTCCTCTTTTCAAGAGTTTTGGGTGAGACGAGGTGTTGGCTATGGGAATGCACACGGCTTCCTTGTCAAATAACACATTCGGTATGGCCAGGAAAGCGTTTCTCCCAGCACTCAACAGGATTTTATCGAGGAACCATGAATCACCACCTTGTAAACTTCCTTCAAAAGGAACTGTCTTAACCGTTTGAGGGGGAAGTAAGACATCTTTGGCGACTCGTATCTCTCTCGACTTCCTCTCCAGGTGACGATTCCGCTTCCTGTTCCTTTCTCTGACGTGCATCTTGGCTTTCACGAAATTTTGAACCGCTTCAGCGCTGTGAACTAAATCCGCCATCTTTGGTTTGTCCACAGGAGTTGCCTTAACTCAGAGACCCAAGGAACCGAAGCTAATCTCAGCTCCAGCGTCAAGCTGTCTGGATGTGTTGATTTCATACGTGGTCTGGTAGCCTTCACCCAGCAAAATAGGGACAGACATCCCCGGTACTACATAGGCTTCAACTTTGGTCTGAATTAACTGATCTCGTTCGGATTCCATAAAGATAGGTAACCAAACATATCCTTCTACAGTCCCCCTTTCGTTGTCTAACAATTGGGACAGCTTCAAGGAGATGCCTTTACGCAACTTTGGACGTTGTGGCATGGAATCATAGAATTCCTTTGAAAGGAGAGAAATGTCGGCTCCTAAGTCTAAACGTAGATCTCCGATCGGCAAGTCCTTAGAAGATACGCGACCTTTAACTGAGAGGACCGATATTCCCATAGACGAGAAACCTTCGGGTGGCCTGCGTCTGGGTTAGAGCCTAGTTATTTTCTCAAAAAATGGCAGATCCTGATGAGTCGAATTCACTTCCCGGAACTTGACTTTCTCCTGAAATTCTTCATACAACTCGTGATCCTCAGCCATTAGCGAGTTCCTTTGGACTGAATAGGCTTGACATCTTTCTTCAGGGGAACAGTCAGGTCGAGGGATATTTGCTTCGGAGCTTGTTGAAATACTCAAAGGCAGGTCATAATGGGAAAGCTGGTACTCTGCCTGTAGGGCCCTGTACCGTTTCATTCCATAGATTAGATACAAGTTGTTCTTCATCTTCCTCTCTCTCTTCGTCCTTTGCAGCTAGATTAGCATTCCTCCTTGCTAACCAAAACTCCCAGTTAGGACATTCCGCATTCCAGTGTTTATCGCTGCCGCAACACTTGCAGGGTGAGGGAGGAGGGACTTTGCTGACGATTTTGTTGTCCTTAGGGAACAGATATCCTCCTTTAGGGGGAGGTCTGACCTTCTTGCCCTTTTTCAAGTCATTCCTCATTGACATGTATGCTTCTTTCAGGACAGAAGGGAATCTCTTTATTACTTCTTCCACGTAAATATACTTTTCTCTAGAAGGGAACGTGTCTTCCTTCGCTTCTTCCTGAAGAGGAGTCTCAATTTGTTGCCAGTCCTCACCATCTTCAGTCACATCGAGTCCAGATGAAAAATGAGTGGTCTTATTTAGTTTAGGGCAGGTTTATTTGGACTTGTCAAAATTTGGGGCACGCTAGCTCAGAGAAAATTTTTTTTGACGTCTTACATGATTACAGGGCAATGGAATGAATAATAACAAGCTGTCTTGAAAAAGATGATGAAGACGCTTTTGTGCATCAGATGTGTTGTCGTCATGACATGACAGAAAACCATAGCACCCAGGATTCCCATGTGGTCCCCCACCATGGTATTAACTAGGTAGCACTCTGGTTAACTGCACAGATCAGACAGGATGCAGTGCTTTCAGAGTCCTATGGCTATGGATGTATATACATCTCATCTTCCTCCTTTTAATCTATGTAATACAAAAAAATCAAAACCATTCCTATCTGTAAGTCAGACACAACAAATGTTCTAGGGGTAGCAGTGTGTCCAGTAACAAACCCTAGTAACAAACCGTTCATAGGAATGTAACAAACTTGTATAGCAAAGTAACAAACCCTTGGTAATATAGGTAACAAAACATTTTGTAGTGATGTAACTAACCTAGTAATAGTAAAGTAACAAACGCTTTGTAGTCCAGGTAACAAACTTGTATAATGCTGTAACAAACTTTGTATAGTGAAGTAACAAACGGTTTGTAGTGCTGTAACAAACACTTTGTAACCCAGGTAACTAACGGTTTGTAGTCATGTAACAAACCCTTTGTAATCTAGGTAACAAATGGTTTGTAGTCATGTAACAGACTTGTGTAGCAACGTAACAAACCATCTGTAGTCTAGGTAAGAAAAGGTTTGTAGTAAGGTAACAGACCGTTTTGTAGTGGAGTAATAAACCATTTGTAGTAAGGTAACAGACCGTTTTGTAGTGGAGTAATAAACCATTTGTAGTAAGGTAACAAGCTTGTACAGTGAAGTAATAAACTAACAAACTTGTATATTGCTGTAACAAACCCTTTGTAGTCATATAACAAACTTTGTATAGCGATGTAACAAACCCTTTGTAGTTCATGTAACAAACAGTTTGTAACCCAGGTAACAACCCCTTTGTAGTCATGTAACAAACTTTGTATAGCGATGTAACAAACCTTTTGTAGTCATGTAACAAACTTTGTATAGTCATGTAACAAACCCATCTTGAAATTGGAACTAGAGATGCAGTAAAAAATGCAACTTCTTATAAGTTGAAGCCAAGTTCTGTTTATATCAGAACTCCACCAGAGTTTCCTCCATTTAAAAGATTGGGTTCTTAATATCTTAGATAGAAAAATTAAATCAATATCAATCACATTATTTTCACTTCATAGAACAATCATCTTGGCCTATTAAATCAAAAAATAAAACATTGAAAAAATATCTTTAAACTTCTTTTTTGTAAATGTCTTTATTAAATTAAAGTATAAAATTTTCAATTTAAAAGAAATAGTAATTTTTACACTTATCTTTAAATCTATAATTGTTTTTTTTTTTTTTTTTTTAATATTAAATTTTAGAAATTAAGATTGAACAGGTAAAAGAAAATTTAATTCTTCATAAATTTTCCAAAAATCTATTTGATAAATTAGTAATGCTAAACGAAATACCTTATATTATATTCATTTAGAAAATATAATTTATAATTTATTTTTCTTTATCTATTTTTTAAATAAATAATTGTTTATATATCTTCATATGGTTTTTGTCTTCTTTAATTAAAAGCAAATTTTCCTTTTTCATCCATAGAACATGTCTTTTTCTATTTCTTCAAAATAAAAGTACAATTTATTTATGGTTTTGTATTACCAGCTTTATTTTTCTGTATTAAAATTAGTTTGAAATTTTTTAATTTTTTTTAGAATTATTTAATATATACCTGAAAGCTCAAAAACTACTTTTCTTCTTTTTTTGCTTTATTTTTTCAATTCCATTGTCTTCGTATATCATCTTCGCTTTCGCTTATCGTCTTTGTCTTCGTCCTATTACTTCGTACATCGTATCGTCTTCGTACCTCATCGCACCCCATCGCACTTCAGATCGTGGAGCATAGGTTGTTGTTTGATTTCTATTGGATCACCTTGCAACCCCCACTAGACTTACTGTATCGACTATAGGCATATAGCTATCTCCTAGGTTGCCAGTAGGTTGGACACATCAACAGGTGTACCCACGGGTGTCACAAGTGTGACCCACACCCGCACCCATGAAAACCCACACCCTTCTGAGACGGGTGTGGGTGTATACATGGGTACGGGTGTGGGTGTGTAAGGGTACCCACGGGTGTTAGGATTCTATTGACTTCATTCTTTTTCTATTCAATGATGTCATGGTCTAGACCACTCTTCATCTTTCTCACCCTTAACCCTGCTTATTGTTCTAGAACGTTTTATATCCATCATTCTCTCACGCTATGTCATAGTTTAGTCATTCTTTCTCACACGACGTCATCGACGCGTCAGCCTTTCTTTAGAATCTTCTAGAACATTAGAGTAGTATATAAAGTCTCTTGTATTGTAGAAAGGTCTCTTGTATTGTAGAAAGGTCTCTTTAATTCTGATTTGGTTTCCCCTCCGCTACTCCATCTTGCCTAACAATACTATTTCCCTCTTAACCTTGTGTTTTGAGAGTCTTAGTCGTTAACCAAGAAGCGACTCCTAACAACGGGTCACTAAACCCTCCACAGGTATTGTTATATTATTGCTCACAGTGTGCTTTTTGAACTTTATTATTTGTCAAAATGTAGTTACAAGTACAAAACAGCGTGTAGATCGATAATTGCTGGTGTGATTTGCATCATTAGGGGACAGAATTAAAGTTAATGATGAGGGCTTTAATATGTACAGTGGGTGCGAGATGAATAGACATAGGGTTGGTGACGTATAGTGCAATTTGTACAAGAATATTTGTGAGGAGAGAACCAGTCATTTCTCGATGAGTTCTTGAGCAAATTGAATGATTAGGGGATGAACCTCAAGGCAACAGGAAGGGTTCCAATACATGAAGCCAATGTAGGCAAATATATGTGCGGTTGGTGACATGTGGTGTGATTTGTGCAGAAACAGGGTGTGGGGAAAGAAATTGGAATGGCGCAACAACTAGCGGTCCGATTTGCATCATCCAAGCATTGATTTGAAGCATCTATATGTGAGTAATTGATTTCTGAAGAAAAAGGAAGACTTACCTGCTGTCAATCCTGAGATATCCCCTCAACAACTACACAGGTACCCAGAACAGCGCCAGCTGTCTTGCAAACGACATGCAAAACCAAAATGTGATGGTGAGAGGTCATAGAGCGTCAAAATGCGATGAAGGTGAGCTAAAGATTACGGAAATCCGCTGGGAATTGACGGAGATATGAGGGAAATGGTGGGGGGGTGAAAATTTGCGATTTTGATGGGAGAAAGATCCAAGATCCGGCCTATTGGGTGGAGAGTGTTGAGGAACTATTTGCTAGTGCTCAGCACTGGCAAATAGGGAGATTCACCTCGAGTCTCCATAGTGCAACCATGGAGACTGAGGCGAGCAATACCAGTAATGCAAAGTTGCGACACAACTTCGGAGTCCTCCAAATGGATTCCCATGGCCACCTACACCTTCCAAATTAGGATCAAGTTACCGCAAACTTACTTTTCAACAATGTTCTACACTTCAAACACATGCATAAAATGAAAGTGTTGTTTTATTTAACTTTTGATATACACTAACTATATTTTAGGAATCTAATTTTCTGTAAATTTAAGCAAACCGAAAACTCCTCAACCCATGCCACGGGTGCGGGTTTTTTGCGGGTCCCAAAATGGCAACCCGCACCCATACCCTCAGTAACCCACAGGTGTAACCCTCGGAGGGTTACCCGCACCCTTGGTGAACACTATTCCCTCCAACGGAAATCTGGTCTAGGGGACATCAACGCCAAGAGCTGTGGTCTCGCGATGCCGAATTCTGGCTAGCAGGAAAGTTAGAAGCTGTAAAAACGAAACAGGCGAGCGGACGAACTGCTAACGGATGGACGCACAATATCACCAGGATGAGGTGTAGTGAAAAAGAAGTCTTGAGGAAACGGCCGAATCTGGGTGAAGTGGCACGAGAATGGCAGAAAGAAAATGGCAAGTTATTGGTAGAAAGCCCATTGACTAAAGACCAGAAGATCAAGTTTGGTCCTTTCTAACAAAAGCAGGGGGGCTTCTGTAACGACAGATTTGGAAATGCTTTCGTAAGAATGGCTCAGACAATTCCGAATCCACATATGATTTTCGTTTTAGAAAAAACTAGTCTTATCATCTTTTTTCCCTTTTAAAAATATAAATCGACTTGACTCCCCTCGTTCGAATTAGATTTGAATCCTGCTGAGGATAATCAAAGTCTATTTCTCGAACTCTTTTTCATCATGCTTACGATTTTCTGTTTGTGCTTACGAACATCCTTCGTGATCATGAAGTCTCTCGTGCTGATGAGAGTCCTCTGTGCTCACGGATTTGATTGAGATTTGTCTTTCGACTATTCCTTTCTCTCGGATCTTACACAGGGTGCATGACTCACTTATATGAAAGTTGAAAGTGTAAAAAAATGTTAATCACCAGTCTTTTTATTATTAGCCTTTTTATTATTATAAAATCATAAATAAGAATGTGAAGAAAAGTTTAATTTCAGACTTTTAAGAGACTTTTTTCATGATTTTGTTTATGATTATATAATAATTATAAGGCTAATAATAAAAAGACTGGTGATTAGCATTTTTTTATACTTTTAGCTTTGATATAAGTGGGTTATGCACCCTGTGTTAGTTATTCCCTACTCGGAGCAAGTTAGGATATTCTGTAAAGATCCAGACCTGATCGAGGTCTCGCTTTCAGACTGAGAACCCCTCGAGTCAGGGTCCATACCACTTTTGCAACTCGGTCTGCCACGTTGATACGACCACCATTGATTCTAGCTTCGAAAACCACTACTATTCTATTATCCATCCTCGAGCAACATCGCTAAAACATCGTACTATATTCATCGTCGAGCAACATCGCTAAATATCGCACTACAGGATTGACACTTCATTCTTATTTCGCCCTAGCTTCGATCAAAACTTCGATCGCTCAATACAATCCCCTCTCTATTCCCCTCATCTGCCGCTCCCGCACTTCAAAACACCTTGAAATCACTTCGATACTCCACTATGACCAGCTTTACTCCACTATGATCAGTTTCGCTCCACCATGCACATGCTATATTTCATCTGTCATCACTTTTTAGTCATCTTTTCCTTCTAAAATCCCAATCTATTGTTTGCGATGCCGATTCGATCGATTTCCTTTTATAGTAATATGAACAATCCTTCATTTCGCACGGTCACCACACCTTCTACTTTAGGATATTATTTCTTTTATTGATTTTTCGAAGTATTTTCGCAGTCTAGACACAATATTTGACTGTCCCAATGTTCTCTTTTGTACTCTGTGACACCCCTATCTTCATTATCTCTACTAGCTTCGTTTTTAGATAGTTTCACACGATTTTTAGCTATATAAAGCCTGTAACAAGTTCACAAAATAACAATTTAGTTCACCTCTCGTCCCTTCGTTTCAATTTCTATCACCCAAGTCTTACGATATTTTATCGTGTGCTCTCGTCATTGTCGTCTTCGCTCAATTACATTGTCTTCGCTCAATTCTATCGCCTTCGCCATCATTTTAGTATATCGTCATCGCCATCGCCTTCGTCATCGCCATCGTCTTCATCATCATTCTATTACTTCGTACATCGCCATCACTCAATTCTATCGCCTTCATCTTTGTATATCGTCTTCGCCTTCGCTTATCGTCTTCGTCTTAGTCCTATTATTTCGTATATCATATCGTCTTCGTACCTCATCACACCCCATCGCACTTCAGATCGTGGAGCATTAGGTTGTTGATTGACTTCTATTGGATCACCTTGCAACCCCTATTAGACTTACTGTATCGACTATAGGCATATAGCTATCTCCTAGGTTGCCAGTAGGTTGGACATATCAACGTATCTCGTCGTTAGGAACTGCCTCGATTGTAACGAAGTATGTCAGAATAATTAGTTTACTGTGCTCAGAGAATAGGAAGAATCTCTGTATTAATACCTGTCAGAATAATTAGTTTACTGTGCTAAGTAACTAATGAGTAAAGGATAGTTAAAGGTATACAAAGCGAGTACTAACCTCAGAGAATAGGAAGAATCTCTGAGGTGTCCGAAACGGCGCGCAGCGTACTACTAGTGCGGATAGTGCCTAAACGGGAAATGTACAAACAAGGAACGACACGCTAGTGACTTCAACGCTAATACGAAATTGGGGTAACTACGAAAAGGACGACGAGACAAAGTGTAACAAGTGAACCAATAGAAGAAATTACTTAAGATCTGTTTGATAATTCAACAAAGTATTACACAATTAGTGTTGTACCGGCCCGGCTTGGCCCAAAAGCCCTGGCTTTGGCCTGGCTTTTTAAGGCTCCGGCTTTACAAAATCAAGGGCCAAGCCCTGGCTGACGGCTCCGGCTTGGCCCTGGCTTGGCCCTGGCTTGGCTCTGGCTCAGGCCCCGGCTTTTTGGGTTGAGGCGTTCAACAATGAAGGCTGTCAATTTGTAGTAAAAAAATTAAATAATACATTCTAAACTACAGTATCGTTGTCATCGTCAGTAACGAGATCAAGCCAGGCTTGATCCTCATGTCCAGACTCTATATCATCGTCATCTAGTGCCTCATCGTCTTCCTCTAAGGAAGCCTCCAGAGCCGAGGAGGGGGCAGGTTCATGGAATAAAAGATCATGGCGGATTGCACACTTAACACATTGTAGCACTTCAACAATATCACCCTTGAGTCTGTTGCGACGTTTGCTGATGGTGATCCCACCTTGGGAGAATGCTCGTTCACTCGATATGGAAGACGCCATGATGGTGAGATAGTCGTGCACTAACGATGCCCAGACTGGATATCGATGGGCGTTGACCTATAATACTTGTTAATAGAATGAAATGAAAAGGAATAAATACTTACCCCCCACCATGTAACCGCAGGCATTGTCCGGGACATGTTCACTGGTATCCAAGTATGCATGGAAATCACGTAGCCAGGGCTGTGCTGGCTCATCAACTGGTGTGGAGAGAACGAGTCGACCAGGATGAACGTCGGCGTCATGGTCGTCTTCTTCATCACTGAGTTCCCGAAGAAGGCTGGAGATTTTGGTCTTGCGCAATGGTGGAGGCCGTGTTAAAGAAGCTGGACCAGCCCGAAGTGCCAAGTGCCGCTCCTTAAACTGACAACAGTAGCAGCCGCTACTAGTCAATAAACAACCAAAAAAAATCAGTTAGCCTGACTTACAACTTCCTCAACACACTTCACAACTTGGTCCTGAGGTTCCGGAGACCATTGTCTTTTAAAGTATTCCAACTTTGCCTTCCGATCAAGAACTAATAATATATAAAACATTAGTCAATGTTTAAAGAATAAAACTAACTGCTGCTTACCCATCGACATAATGTACGCAGGTGACTCCATAGTCTTGTCATAGTAGTCCTCGATCTTTGCACATGCTGCATTCAGAGCAGGCACAAATCTCTCGTAGCTTGATCGGACCACACGAGTGGTCCATGCCTTGTGTAAATCTTCGAGCGCTGGGATTGCAAGATGGAGTGTAGTTGCAGTTTTGGATGAGAATGCTTGCTGAGCATTATCACTATGCTGTAATAGAACGGCATCTGAGTTAGATATAACAGTAAACAATATACCTTGCTACTTACACTCAATAGGCGAAGGAAAGTACTGACTCGCAGCCATTCGTCGCTGGTGAGCTTGAGTCCTCGGATCTTGTCACGTCTTGAAAGATCAGTTTCTTCCCACCATAATTCGTCAACAAAAGCATCAATGTGCTACAAGGTGAACGTGAGATGCGACGATGCCAGCAATAAAAATAAATAAACATACCTCTTTATTCCGTTCTGCACGGTCCAACATCATGTAAGTTGATGACCAGTGCACCTTCATATCCAGAATGAGCTGCACTGGCGTTGCGATGTTTGCTTTGACTTACGTCATCCTCCACATCTCCTTTCATTTTGATGATGAACGTTCCTTGACTACTATTGCACGGATGAGGCCGACCTCATCACGAGTTGTGGGTATATGCGCATCAGGGTCCTTTGGGTCGAAGTGGGGTGATTTACTGTTAGTGCCTATGAGGGCCTGTGTAGCCAAGTTGATTACATGGGCGAGGCAGCTATATGATAATCGGTGACGAGTTTAACATGAGACTTGAGATACATACTTGATTTTCCTCTGACACCACTTGTATTCCTTTCCCGTAGCATCCTGTATGCATGTAGCAAACTCCTTAAGCATGGTTGAATTGCTTGAGGCATTGTCACATGTAACATGGCCAACCTATAGATACAATGAATCAGCTGAGCAAGTATAAGAAGAACAAGCTTACCTTCTTCTCAATCCCAATGCGTTTGATAATTTTGAAGAGGACTTGACCCAGTCGTTCACCGTTGTGTGCATTGCTAACCTGGGCAAATCCAAGAAGTCCACTTTTTAGCTCCCACTGTGTGACTGCTATCTCTTCAATCCAGTGACCTATCACAGCGAAGTAGCCGTCGGTATTGCTGGCTTGCCATGCGTTGCAAGTGAGACTAACTTCTCCAGGGACACTTGAACCTTGTAGTCGAGCCTTGATACTAGTTGAATGGTCCTTGAATGTTCGTTTGATGTGAGCTCATGTCGCCCTCCGTCCAGGAATCTTGACACCCTTAGTTGCATGAGCTGCAATGTTGATCATCTCCTTGAATTGGAGATGCTCAAGGGCTCGTAAAGGCTGATCGGTAGCAACGATCCACTTGATTGCAGCTTGATGGAAAAGGGAATCCGAGTAAGGGACAACACGCTCCGTGACTGTTTGCTCCGATAGATAGTGTTGCCGCAACTCGACTAACCGTGAGCCGGTTTTGGTAACCACAACTTTTTCAAAATCCGACCAACTTTTGTGTGCGCAACCACCAGCAAGCCGTGACTTCGGCTGAGCCGGTTTGAGCTGGCTTCAGACTTCAGTTGTTGAAAATAGGATTTATGTGGGCAAGGATCACTAAGTTATCATATCCCAAATGTGAAACAAGTTGAATATTGGAAATCTTGACATAAGGGTGTGTGCCCAAGTGCAATGATTTTTGAAAATCCACACATTTTTTCCAAATGTAATGATTTTCTGAAAATCCACACATAAGGGCGTGCGCCCAAGTGTGAAGGTTATTCACACTTGGGCATGTGCCCAAATGTGAAGGTTGTTCACACTTGGGCGTGCACCCAAATGTGATGATTGTTTACACTTGGGCATGCGCCCAAGTGTGAATGATCACAAGTGCTCACTGAAGACCAATGCCAAGCAGCAGCGTTCACAAGAGATTGGCTCATTTCTGGCATGAGGTCAATGAGGTTGTGATTGTTGTCTGTCAAAGCCCTTTGTGATTCCAGGATTGCGGGGGGGTTGATGGTCGACTCTGGTCACAGCTGTGGTCGAGTCACGGCTACAATCAACCGACCTCTGCCACAGACTAAGCAACCTGACTTGGTTGCTGCATGTGACTGACTTTGGCTTCAAGCCAGCTTGTTAGCTGAGCTGCGGCAACACTACCGACAGATGATGTTTAAGTGTTTGACTTTGGGCACTGGCAATAGCTGCCGCTTCGCGATCTTTGACATCGCTGGGTAACCGGGACTCGAAGTTGGCACTCTTGGCCCATTTGTGGTATCTTCCTGAATGGTGTGCCTCAAGATGGCGGTGCAGAGTAGTGATTTCATTGACTAGACTCCGTTTATCACTATAAAGGGCATGGTTAACATGAAAGGCAAAGAAAGAAGAGATTACGACGTGCGGCACTCACGGGCAAAGCTGGCAAACACAATACTTCTTTGTTTTTCCATCCATCACCTTCTCAACAGGGTTTGCAAAGAAATGATCTATATCACGTCGTTTGTCTTCACGTGCAGGTCTCTTATCATCGATGGGTTGGATGTTGACATCGAGGAGGAACCCATCAGAATCGGTAGCGGTGGGATTTCCGAGTGAACCGACGGTACGCTTCTTTTTGACTGGAAGTATATCAGTGTTGAGAAAATATAAACAAGTAAGATATAATAATCAATACTTACCGTGCCGCACGACTTCAACATCAGTGTCTACATTACTATTTGCATCGTTTGCGCGTTTTGTTTTGGGCGTTTTGTTTTGGAATGAAGGAGGGGGAGGCTCAGAGGGAGAGTCGACATGTTCCTGCTGACGTGAATGGAACTGTTCTACAGCTGCGCGTTGAAAGGTGAGTTCTGCTTGCTCAGAATTATCTGTATCTCTGAGCTTAAGAGTTGGATTCTTCTGGCGAGTTGGTCAGTTTGAGACAGGTGGTTGAGGCACAACAGTAGAATTGCTAATGGAATCATTAGTATACCATACCAGTCATGTATAATTACTCACATTAGATGGTTGAGTTCGGCACTTAGTCGTGATAGCTTGATTTCAACAAGGTAAAGTGGAATGTTTGCAGACCAGTCGATTCACAAGAGATATTCACATATCTCACCCATCCCTTTTTTTCCCTGGCGAATATAGTGCAGGCGGCCATTGGAATCACGGCAGTCCTCGGCAAAAAGGGCATCGAATCATTCGTTGAATGTCTCAAAGACAGTTTCGCCTTCCGAACCTTGCATTACCACCCAGATCTTGTCCTTTTGAGTCCCATTGGTGTTAAGTGTGATTCTTTATCTCTACACTTAGTATACTATTTTACCTTACTTTATTTCGGTTTGTGTGACATGTCGCATCACATCTAAAGCGGAGATGAGAGTCTTCTTTCCTTAGTTTCTTACTCTCATCTCCAGGTATGTGTACCACATTATATACTCAATATACAGTTTCTTACTCTCATCTCCAGACCAATTGAGTCTTCCTCTTGGTCCTGAATATCTCATTTAATAGGTTATGAGCCCGGGCTTGTCATAGAGCCTCCAAGCCATTTTCTTCTTATTTTTACCATTTACCCTCCTCCTTAACTGCCTTTGGTTGCACTGAAGGCAGTTTCATTCGAGCTCTCCATGGTCAAGACGTTCCACCTTCTAGCTCACTCATACAACCCTCCTCTACCCTTTTTGAACCAGTGAAAATTTTCTCTCCACAAAGATTGGCTCATATCTTGCTCAATTCTTGACCGATTTTCTTGATCCTTGCACGCATAGGATCGCATTCACCTCCTCTTTCAATCGGTACCAAACACCCCACGAATCTCAAGTCCGATCCACCCTGAATTTTTTTTTTCATCTCCAACAAAAGAATTGCTCATATCTCACTCAATTCTTGACCGATTCTCTTGATTCTTGGACGCACGGACTCGCCTTCACCTCCTCTTTCGATCGGTACCAATTTCGTTACCATGTCTTCCGAAAACGTAACTCCGAAAATTTCAGCGCTTACGTCTACAAACTATCGGACTTGGTCTGATCAAATGAAGGATTGGCTACAGATGCAAGGACTCTGGAGGCTTGTAGATGGGAGGATGTCACAGCCTGATGAGAAGAGCAGTCCTGATAAAGCTCAAGAGTGGGATTTGAAATCAGACAAGGCTGCTGGTGCAATTCACTCCACCATTTCCAACGATTTGAAGGTTCATGTGCGTGCAGCAGGAGATGATCCTATTAAGATGTGGAATGCTCTTAAGGATCTCTTCATTCAGCAGAAAACTGCTCCACGCATCAACGCTTACCATGATCTTCTTTCAATCAAAAAGAAGGATGATGAATCGCTGGATGCTCTGGTTTCTCGAGTTGATGAACAGGTCTGCATCTTAAAGGAGCTGACACCTGCATCATTCAGCCTTGATGTGCTGTATGATGAACTCACTGCTATGACAATCATTCATGCCCTTCCCTCCGATTTTGCACAAGTCACACATACACTTGCAGTTCTTGACAAATTTAGCAAGGATGATGTTATAACAGCTCTACGCAATATCACAGACACCCAATCTGCTGATCCTTCAGCTTCTGCTTTAGCAACAAAGCCAGAGAAGCCATTCCGTTGTCGTGCGAATAACAAGTATCTTTGTGACTATTGTGGTATGGATGGACACACTGAATCTAGGTGTTATATCAAGGAGAGGGCTGAGGCAAAGAGGAAAGAGAAGGCACAGTCAGCTGAAATCACGCCTTCATCACAGGACCACGCCTCTGTCACTTCAGTTGTAAGTGCTCTTCATTCTGCCTTTCCCTGTCAAGCTCTTACACCTCCTGGAATGCAGACTCCGGTGCCTCCTCTCATATGACACCACACCGTCATTGGATGCGCAACTATATACCATATAAAGTTCCTATTCAATTGGCAAATGGAGAGACTATTTATTCAGCAGGAATTGGTTCTGTGCTCTTCCAACCAGTTGTCAATGGTAAAACACTACAAGCTGTAGAATTTACAGAGGTCCTACACGTTCCTGACTTACACAACAATCTCATCTCTGTATTACTCCTTTCCAAACATCGTCACTTTCATATTACCATTGTCAATGACACCATCGTTTTTAAACGCTATGGGCGATATCTCTTTACTGCCTCTGTCAATGAACATAACACTGCCTTTCTACAGGGTAACACTTTGCCAGTCACTGAGCTAGCCCATCTTTCCTCCTCCCCCACTCTTCCTCTGGATCTCTCACTTTGGCATCGCCGTCTCTGCCATCACAATATTATTGGTGTGCGCAAACTCATAAAGGATGATATGGTTACTGGGTTGGAGATTGACTCACCTGATAAACCTGATCCAATTTGTGAACCATGTATTGCAGGAAAGCTTCATGCAAATCCCTTTCCTTCCTCCACATCTCATACTACCCACCCCTTGGAACTTATTCACTCTGATGTGCATGGCCCTCTCAAAGTTTCAACACACTCTGGGTATAGATA
>QLOR01000141.1:0-72290 GCA_003313825.1 Sarcodon aspratus
CACGCCATTGACATGAGATACAGCATCTACGCCCCGCCCTCTACTCACACTCGACCACCTCCTTTCCCTCTCCTTCTCCCAATCGCTCGGATTCACGGATTTCCCGCCGATCCCGCTCGAAGCCCATCCCACCTCCACCCCGCATTTGATTGACCACAGCCATATGAGGATAAACACCGGTGTGCTGATTAGGACGTTGAGTACCGGGTATATGTCTGGGTACCTTGCGGGTGGCGAGAATAGCAACTCGAGGACGTGCAAGACGACGCATGCTATTGACACTGTCTGCAAAACACAAAGTCATATTCGTCGTTGTGAATCGAACGAGGGGGTGAGAGAACTTACGAGAGAGACGAATTGGATGAATGATTTGGGCCGTCTGAACGGGGAATACCCAAGTGACGCATTCCACAGCACCAACATGGCAATATATTGGACAGCTAACCCGTCTCGCTTTAACAACGGCCACATACTGAGGGAGGAAGATAAGCTGAGGCGATGTGAAATCTACAGAATCCATGAACTTCTCACCTAAACACGCCGACGTTGTTTCCTAACATGCCCAACTCCCAGGTAACCGAGTCATGCGCCGAGCCTGTCATTATCAGAGTTAAAGGTAACAAAGGGACCAAGATGGTCTTTTCATGCACTTGGAATGAGAATAGAAAAAACGACAAGGAAGAAGTGAGCAAGGCAAATGTTAAGAGCGGGAATAAAGGTCCGGGACTGGAGGGTTGCAGGTCTCTTCCGCTCTCTTTGGATGCTTTATATGTATCTTCATCACGCATCGTTAAATTATGCCCACTTCTTAGCAATCCAACCACGCTTGGCAAGAATCCCAGCGCAGTCAAACCGGTCGACACTTTGACCAAAGTAGTAGGCAACGCACGGTCTTTCCACTTGACCAGAACATTAGAAAAGCACCAGAAGTTGGCCACTTTGTCCTCAAAAAGCCCCCGGGAAAACGGAAAGATCCTACTGATCGGATCCATGATGGCGCGAGGAGAAGAGAATGGAGGGAGGAATGGAAGGAAGACAACAGCAAAGGACGCAATTGTTGTAACAGCCAAATGGATGAATAAACGTCTTCTGTTGATCAGTTAGATAAAGCCGTTAATTAATTAAGATAAATATACGAGCCCTTGTGATGGTCCGAGATATAAACATTTGCTTAGCAGGTAGGATCCAATAGCCGGTGCATAATAAAGGGCCATCTGCTTGAACCCGAGACTTGCCACAAAAAATATTGCGGCAATAATGTCACGTCCAGTTGATATATAATTCAAACTGAGAAGCATAAACCCTACCAAGAAGAATTCAGCTAGCAATCAAAAGTTAAATGGGTGGTGGTCGGACTAACCAAGCATAACGGAATTGTATTGAAAGTGTCCATGATCAATCAAGATAAGGGCAGGTTGTGCCAGAAGAGTCAAAACAGTTAGATTCTTTTCTCTTAAAACTTAGCAGCAACTTTTGGGTAACGTAAGAAACTTACTTACCTGCGTCCTCGCTGATCTATTGGCTTGACATGTGCGAGTGAACATGATGACGGCCAACACGTAGATGAGATCAAGCACAAGCACGGAGCTTCTCATAAATACTTTGCTGTCCGGGGTTTCAATTCCACGCGAATCATCAAGAGCAAACCAAGAAGGATTTATCCAAGACCCACTAGAAATCACAAAGTCAAGTTATTCGTCCGCAAGAAGAAGCTGAGTCGAGCGTTAATTACATTTTACCGCACAACCAAGATACGTAGGCAGTGATTGGTGGATAATCAAGACCCCAATACTGGAGGTCGTAAGCGTACCATTGTGTGATGGGGAGATGACTGGTAAGCTCCATCCAATGTCTTTGCGCCTCATAATCACCAAATAATGGAGGAGTATTCTGTCCTAACAAAACAATTAGTCAGGGTCGCCACGTATCGTCACTGTAGAATACTTGAGCAAACCTGAATATGAACCGAGACTAATACACCATTTCAACCAGGTGGTGAACAGGATGGTGCAAGGCAATATCCAAGACTTGAGGTTGTTCTTGTGCATCCAATGAAGCCACCTTCTCGCCAGTCCACTCTCTGATTCCTTGTCCTTGTGCTCTTTATATGAAGCCGAAGCCGGAAGTTGACCCAGGACCAAAGACGGTTCTAGGGCAAAACTTGCATAACGATGCGTACTCCGCTTGGCTTGAAAAGTAAGTCGAGAGGAGGGCGAATCTGAGAGAGGCTCGGGCGATGGGGTGTGTAACCAACGTAGGCTGTCCGGAGCCTGAAGGCTCGCGTGTTTGCGCGGAATCGGAGATAATATCTCAGACTGGTCACTATCCGACCTGTGTACCGTCATAACTGTAAAATAAAAAGCCAGCAGTGATGGGGATAGAAACGTACATCGCCAGACTTTGAAGACTGGTCGCAGACCCACGTCTACGAGATACAGGGCTGACTGAGTGTCGAGACGGAAACGGAACCAAGTGCGGATTCTTTCGCTTTCTAGGAGAGGTGGATTCAGAAGTATATGTCGTTGTTTCGTCCATGATTCACCGAATCTATGCGGCCAGACATCCAGTTACAGAGGAACCAGGGAAAAATATTGGAGACCGTGGCTTATTGCCATTTTAGTCAAGACATGCCCGGAAACAGCGTGCTACCAAAAGCTCTTCCCTCAGTTCCCCGACTCGTACTCCTGCAATCATACTATGTAATGGTCAATATTTACAGCACCGTATCGATAACATTTCCTTATAACACGCCAATGTTGCCTGAAAACACATTAACAAAGAGTCAATCCTCCCCGTCGTACCTCTGAAAAAAGCCAACATTTTCGATGGAAACCGGGTAGAAATGTATATTACCAAGGAAAGAGATCATCGATATCGTCGGGCTCCTCATCGTCGGGGACCTCATCATCTGCCACAGTGTCGTCGTCTGAAGCTTCAAAATATTCAAACTCTTCAACATGATTCCTTAACCAGGTTTCGTCCTCCTCCTCCAACACCGTGTCCTCATCCACACACAACTTCTTCACCGGCAATCCAGCATATTCTCTCGCCTCGACAAAATCTCGAATCTGTGGGGCATTCAATCCGATTAATGCGAGAGTCGCCAAAGACGGTAGCAGTGGATACGTTGTTGAGCGGCCGGCATCCAAGTCGGAAGGCGCATGCTTCTCGCACAACACTTCCATAAAAGAGAGATCAAGGTGATTGAAATTTAACCTCAAGTCTTCCAATTTCTTCGACGTCTCGTACAACTTCTCCACCGCAGACCGATTGCATGGGAGCTGCACAAGCTCAAGACCCTTCAAATTCCCAACTATTGACTCCAGCTTCCCTCCGTGTTTGGGTGGCGATGTGATATAATCCACAAACGTCGTGTAGTCATAATCTTCGAAGTCGAGGCATAACGCACGCAGATTCGGCAATGATATACGATCCAGGATAGCCATAACATACTCGGGAGACTGAAACTCGAAAGTTAGATTCTCCAATGACTGTAGTGTCAAAAATTCATCTATATGTGCTCTCCCAAAAGTAAGTGTATGAGGATCATTGTCGTCCAGTGGAGATGAAGGTAGGATTGTCGGCCACCCCGATGGGTCACCGGCAGGACCGGACGAAGAAAGCTCAAGGGACTCGAGCGACGGTGATGCCCTGAGGATATTGAAAAACTCCTCAAATGTGGGACGGACGTCTTGAGAATGATATGCCAACTCAAGAGCAGCCAGGTTCTTCAGAAACCTCGTATTCTTCCAATCAATATGGACACCCCAAAAAGACGCGTGCTTCAACTTTGGGACATCGTTATTGAACAACACAAATGGGGTTTTAAGGTGAGCTGGTGAGAATATTTCCATGGGTCCTTCCGCATCGTCTTCATGTCTAAGCTGGAGAATCTCGAGCAAGGGCGCGGAAGGGGCGAGAGAGAATATAGCTAGAGCGGTGTATATATCACCGGGATCATCGGATGATAGTGCAAAGTCAGACCAACGACCGACATGGCGCATAGCAAGGGATAACACGGCTTTCAAGTCTGAACGACCCCATGAGGACCCATCGGACTCGGAATCCGAGTCTGAATCCACATCCTCTGTGCAGTCAATGGCGACAGAAAGAGGATAACCTTTGGATCGTTCGAGGTACGCTTGAGACTTATCGTATGGTTTACCCTCAGCGAAATCCACGCAACTCCACAAGCTCGGTGTTTCAATGGCAACTCTCCTCCAGTACTCACAGACATGCGAAACGAGAACTTGGAATGGTAAGGACGGAGGGAAATCCGAATCGTCGCCATCGTCGCCGTTTGACTCGTCCTCCCAATCACTGTTCTCCTCTGTTTCATCTGATATGACATTTCCTCTGCAAACGTCATTTTCTTCATCTTCACCTTCCTTTACTGCATTTTCACCTTCATTTTCCTCGGTTTGATGATCATCTTCATCACAGTCGTCCATTCCCTCTCCTAGCACAAATATCCACGACAAAATTTCGGGCGGTAGATTGTTCACGGGACAACCGTCAACAGGCGGCTTTGGAACGTGAAGTTTCTGCTTGGATTTAGGCTCAACATGATCACTATCAGAATCTGTGTCGGAACCCAAGCGTGCAAAGTAATCTGAGAGTCCAAAGTACGACATTCCGGTGATTAGTGCGTTACGCTGAGGAGAGTAGGAGAGTCTGGCTGCAAGGTCGAAGAAGCGATTATTAGAGTCTGATGAGAGCATGTGCTAACATGAAGCTGAATCTGAATAATAGCACTCCAATCCATGTGCTGAACGTACTGACCGCTGAAGGTATTTTTTGCCTGGATGAGAGTCCAGAGCAAGCGCGTCTGTGTCCTTCAAGTTACAGTATTTCAAGTTTGCGCGCCCGGTGTGATCTGATCCTCCTCTGACTCCTCAAACTATAGTAGTTTGAGTCTTTACTGTGGCGCCCATGCTCTATAACTTGCGCAGAAGTTCTACGCTCGAACGAATGGATTCTTTGTTCAATTGTTTCGCCACACACAACAGAGAAAAGGGCCAACTCCTATTGCATCAGATTGTCAAGGTCTTCCAAGTTCATCCTACAGAAGGATCTATGACTTCAGTGTGCTTCGTGTCTGTATTCTGCCTGGGCCGGAACACCTAATTACTGCGAGTTTCCGATGTGTTTCTATGCAGGTAGTTTTATGACCATCGCCTAGATCTCCAATATTCAAGCTGGTCACCAGAACAGCATAGTTACTTCTGATTATGCTATTGCCGCGGCGGTTCTCTTCACCATCCAACATACTTTGGCCAGTCGGTCGTTATGAGGCTAAAGCTACATACATTATTCGTCGGTTACTTGACTAGTTTTATGCCACCTGCCGGAAATTGACCAGATTACTAGGATCCTCAACTGCATGCTAGGTGTTCGTTTTCCAACTCGAATATGATTCGCGACACGGACTCGATAACTTTGAAAGAACTAATATGACCAAAGCAAGGTCCTCTCGTCCGTCTATATCCCGCGCCTATCTCGTTCATGTCAACGTCGCACCTCAATGTGGGCTGTTTCAATAAGTATATGCACCTTCAATGGTGTCGTTTTTATTATTATATATGACGATATAATAGTATTCTGAGCCAGCGAAGAAGGCTCGGTACCCTCGTCAATCAGAAACTGCGATGCACGGTAAGCTCCTTCCTCGGTGATTCACCCGTCAGTAGAGACCGATCTCTCACTTCTGCCTTGCCTATACATCCCACACCCTGACCAGAAGCGGATAACTGAAACTATGGGTTCACTTGCGTCCCATTCCTCATTCTCGAATAGGTGAATATCGTGCCGTCTATCAAACGTCTAGATAGTCTTGTTTTTGCAATACTACCTGTCGTGGGTCACTGGTGAGGGATTCCAATGATTTATCCTAGATGCCGATACAAAATAATTGGTTCATCGTAATCTACTTCTCTGGTACATTATAGTAGCCTTGGAATCTCAAATAATGCGACGCCGCTCAGTTGTTAGTCCTAGGATTCAAATCAACAACTGTCTGGTATAATGCTAGAGATACCGAACCGTTGTTCCACACTTGCTAGTTATGAAAGATCTTTTTTCATGTCTCAGGAACCTGGCAAGGGAGTTTAGATAGCGAGGTGGTAGGTCGTGATTTCAGCCTCGGTTGCAACGGGTCAGGGGACCGGTTTTGAAAGGTTGTGGCAACCTCAATTTCGTCTCATTCGAGGTAAATGGCTCTATACGGCGGAAACTTTTGTCAGAGGAGTTGATGTCGCAGCGGCGCTGATCGGTCAAGTTTATCTTCACTTCCGAGTCGTCCCGTCCTTGGATATATACTCCATGCGAGCAGGTTGGCAGCGCTCGTAGGAATGATATATATATAATGCCATAGAGACCGACAACGAATATGTGAACCTGTATTAACCAACGCATCTTACACTAGTGCTTACCGGAGGCGCCAATCAACGAGCGCGTAGCATGAGATTGTTGCAAGTTCACCAGATATACCCTTCGGCGGCAGCATATGAGAGAGGTTGTGTGCGTACAACAGTTCGACACACCCAAGTTTGACAAGCCTATCGTCGAGGTGTACGACGAGCAAAAACCGCTAAATGTAATCGGAGTACCAGTGTGTACTGACCGCGCTTGGCAGACATGCGCAACAAGATCCGAAATGAGGTATGACATGATTGACATCGGACATACCCGAATTCTGCTAGACCTAAGGAGGACGAATATGCAGGCTGATGGATGAGTACGAGATGGGTGATTTGCCCTGAGAAGCCAGACTCCATTTGTGCAAATCAGTGGGTTCCAGTGCGTGGTTGAGGTTAAACGCTGAAGCCATCAACTACACAGACAGGTGATTGCAATGCGCGTGGGCAATGTAACCTTCGGGGTAATAAGGCAATACAATTGGTGCTGCCAGTGCGCATTTCGGAGACTGGAATCAAGCCGGTGATGCGTCACAATGAGCGCTCCGGGCTAGACGGCACCGCTCGTGATGCGTGACATTAAGCGCATAACGCGAATCTTCTAATTGATTTCCCACTGTTTTCAAGTTATGGTACAGTCACCGAACAGAAGTTCTCATTGAACTGGAGTAGAGTCTTTGTATCCTATCACCGTTGTATTCATCGAGTCTCACAGTTCCCATCGCTCAGCACTCCCCAGTGATCACCCTATTCGAGGATGAAATCAGTTCCACCGTTTATCGATTATTTGAACGACTGCTAGGGTTTACTCTTGTACGCTGCTTATGTCCGGTTGGGCCTTGGTCGGGTTTCAGGGTTTGTCACACGTATTTATAGCATGAACCTGAGGTTCCTGGTCAAGTTCTTTTATTCCACCCCCCACCATGATGTCTGCCTCGAAACGCGAAACAGTCGCCATGTGGGACGACCAAGGCCCTCAATTGGCCAACGCCTACGGTGGTATTTGGTCCAATATCAACGGAATTTCAGGGACCTTGAATAGTACTTTGTCCGAATCGACCACTCCTGGGTCTACGTTAGAGTTTTCCTTCCAAGGTTGGTGTCATAAATACGAAGCTATTTTTCACTAAAGTCTTGCTTTCAAGGCTCGCAGGTCTTCATCACAGGTGCTATAGTAAGCAACAATACAAACTATCCCCAAGCCACCTATTCGATAGATGGCGCCTCATCTGGAACACAAGAACCATTCTACGACAGCACCGGCAATGTGGTATATTATTTCCAATCACCACAACTGTCTGCCGATACCCACACACTCTTTATGAATATCACACATGCCTCCACTCAAAGTCCGTTCTTTTTGGATGCCGTATGGTTCGTGCCTCTCAGCGGAACATCCACCATTGGCGGAATCCAGACTGTAACTGTAATACCAAGTAACACGGCTGTGTCGTCGGGTAAGGGAAATAGCACAAATGTTGGGGCTATTGCTGGTGGCGTTGTGGGAGGTGTTTTCGGCCTTCTCGCTTTAGCATTGGTCGCATTCTTCCTCCTGCGAAGGAAACGTGGTCAGCCTTACTATTTCGCTAAACCTACTGCCGCAGACATGCTTGGTTCTGGTAAATTTTTCACATAACACAATGCATTTATATTTGCTTACAGCTCGGTTTCTTTGCAGAAGCATTCGTTCAGCCGTCCTCACCGCCTGGTTCTCCGCCACAACAAGACATGCGACAACAATCTAGTCACGGTGAACCCTCTGGGTACACTCCGTCATCTGTGTATGGAGGATCAGATATGTATTCTCGCGGAGGCACAAGTTCTTCTGGTGCTCCACTTAATCAGGCTATGACTGTGTCATCGAGATCACCTCCCCAAAGTGAATCAGGTGGCATGTCATCTACCAGTGAGGGACAGATTTCTGGAAAAGCCGCATTAATGGCGCAAATGTATGCCCGTGAGGAGCCTGCTACTGTGCAGCACGCTGATTCGGGCGTGAGATTCTCCACCGGCGAGGGACCTTCAAATGTGCCCGCTGAAGTTCCTCCCAGTTATTCAGCGGCATGATACTTGTTACGTGTGTTAATAGTGCCTGGTCATATCCCGCCTTTCTTAAATGATTCTTCATGTTTGGCAGTGTATTCTATGGAGACCGTCCTGGATATAATTTGTTCGTTGAAATGTTTTCCTTTTCGCGGAACTGATCTAAAATGATTCCTTGCTTTTAGAAATGACGCGTTACCCCTCGAAGTCTAAAATCCTCTCAGCAAACGTTGTATGTTAGACTCGTTTATAATATCTTCGGATCGTTGTCCAGAAGATGAAGTTGTCATGATCACCCAGAGCTCTCGGTGTCGTGATTGCTCAAAGACGCACTGACAATGGAGTCTCAAGTTTTACATAATAAATTATACCCAACGGTTTCGCTACTGATGCTCAGTAAACTTGATGAATGAAAATTTCAACCTTCCGTATCGTAATGTTGGGTTGAAATCAGACAGATATGCGACATGCCGTACATATTCTATGTAACTTGAAGTCTTGTCTTCATTCGACAACCCACCATGTCAACTATTTAGAGCCAGTCTGGGATGGGCGACTGCCTCGATTAACCGATACCTACTGCGGTGATGGACACGACCCAGCGGAATCCATAGCGATAACCTACAGAGCGATTAGCCCTTCGATTTCACTTCAACGTTTGCCCTCACCGGATCTACCTCGAACACTGTTATTTATGGTTAGTGATATACCCCTAACCTCATTCTTGAGAATTTTGTCTAACATTGAACATCACCGATTTCTAAGGAACTCAGGCTGTATGAATTCCCGGGGACGACTCTGTTTTGTCTAGTGGTTAACTGCTACTCGACAAACGAGACATAGTAGTACTGAGTATCGTGAGTTTATTCATCTTGGAATTTGACACGCATCCCGTGATTCTCGTCGTACACTTGCAGACACATACTTATTGACAGCTCTACTAAAGGCCGCTCCACTCCAGCTTATTTTTGGTCACACTTTACGAATTTCATCAAAAATCATTTCCTACCTTGTCATCTGGGCTTTTGCACGTTCCATACTTTCGAAGTCGAGTTACCTCCAAGTGAAGGACGCCGAGTAGAACAGCAGCGCCGCTACTCAGCTGCCAGCTGCGAACAACAAATGATGCGAGGCCACCTCTTTAAGACCCAATCGTGGAATTCGTGGCTACCGACGATTGAAACGTTGTTGGACGTTCTGCAAATAAACGACAAATAGAAAGACGCCGCTGTATATAATATACAGACCTCAGCGATTCTTGGTAACTTGTATGGCAGTGCAATCAACGTATCTGACGTAGCGGAACCTTGTTTACCTAGCACGGACTCCTCCCATTGGCTTTTAAGCTTCATGACTCCGTGAACCGCTTTCTAATCGTTATGTGATAGATCCACCATGATCCGAAGACATTTTTCAGATATGCTGTGGAATACCCTTATAAAAAGCAGCCCTACATTCAGAACAACCACTATCATTGATATCAGTCTTAACGATGTCCAACTTGAAGACTATCATATTCTACGACATTCTCTCTATCACTAAAATGAAAGCTTGGTCACCTAATACTTGGTGAGTTCCAGAGAGCCTTTCATTACTGTCGAGACGCGTGACTTATATTGACCGATAGGAAGACCAGGTAATACAGAACAGACCAAGGCAAGATTGACCACTTATTTTAATCATTTCAGATATGTGCTCAACTTCAAGATTGCCGTACAGAACTGTCTGGTTGAGTACCCAGATATCGAAAAAGTCTGCGAGATTGGTGCAAACCTGGGGGGGACTCGTGGAACCGGGCAGACTTACTACTAGTACAGCTTGCCGGTCATTTGGCAGGATCCCAACACCAATCAATACAGTGGCAGTTTGGACCTTCGCACGGCGCGTGACGTGTGACATCACTGTAAGCGCATAACGCAAACCTTTCAATCAGTTTCCCACGGTTTTATAGTGTCGAACAGTTCTTCCGAACTCATATAGTAACTGAACTGGAGTATCTTTGTATCCTCTGACTGTATTTATCAAGTCTCATGGCAGTTCCCATCGCTCAGCACCCATCAGTGATCACTCTATTCGAGGATGAAATCAATTCCACCATTATCGATTATCAACGCTGCTAAGGTTTACCCTTGTACGCTGGTTATCTCCGGTTGGTCAGGTTTCAGGTTTTGTCACACGTATTTATAGCAGGAGCCTGAGGTTCCTGGTCAAGTTCTCTTATTCTACCCCCCACCATGATGTCTGCCTCGAAACGCGAAACAGTTTCCATGTGGGACGACCAAGGCCCTCAATTGGTCAACGCCTACGGTGGTATTTGGTACAATATCAACGGAATTTCAGGGACCTTAAATAGCACTTTGTCCAAATCGACCACTCCTGGGTCTACGTTAGAGTTTTCCTTCCAAGGTTGGTGTCATAAATATGGAGCTATTTCTCATTGAAGTCTTGCTTTCAAGGCTCGCAGGTCTTCATCACAGGTGCTCTAGTAAGCAATAATACAAACTATCCCCAAGCCACCTATTCGATAGATGGCGCCTCATCTGGAACACAAGAACCATTCTACGACAGCACCGGCAATGTGGTATATTATTTCCAATCACCACAACTGTCTGCCGATACCCACACACTCTTTATGAATATCACACATGCCTCCGAGCAAAGTCCGTTCTTTTTGGATGCCGTGTGGTTCGTGCCTCTCAGTGGAACATCCACCGTTAGCGGAATCCAGACTGTAACTGTAATACCAAGTAACACGGCTGTGTCGTCTGGTAAGGGAAATAGCACAAATGTTGGGGCTATTGCTGGTGGCGTTGTGGGAGGTGTTTTCGGCCTTCTCGCTTTAGCATTGGTCGTATTCTTCCTCCTGCGAAGGAAACGTGGTCAGCCTTACTATTTCGCTAAACCTACTGCGGCAGACATGCTTGGTTCCGGTAAATTTTTCACATAACGCAATGCATTCATATTTGCTTACAGCTCGGTTTCTTTGCAGAAGCATTCGTTCAGCCATTTTCACCGCCTGGTTCTCCGCCACAACAAGACATGCGACAACAGTCTAGTCATGGTGAACCCTCTGGGTACACTCCGTCATCTGTGTATGGAGGATCAGATATGTATTCTCGCGGAGCTACAAGTTCTTCTGGTGCTCCACTTAATCAGGCTATGACTGTGTCATCGAGATCACCTCCCCAAAGTGAATCAGGTGGCATGTCATCTACCAGCGAGGGACAGATTTCTGGAAAAGCCGCATTAATGGCGCAAATGTATGCCCGTGAGGAGCCTGCTACTGTGCAGCACGCTGATTCGGGCGTGAGATTCTCCACCGGCGAGGGACCTTCAAATGTGCCCGCTGAAGTTCCTCCCAGTTATTCAGCGGCATGATACTTGTTACGTGTGTTAATAGTGATCATATCCCGCCTTTCTTACGATTCTTCATGTTTGGCAGTGTATTTCTATGGAAACCGTCCTGGATATAATTTGTTCGTTGAAATGTTTTCCTTTTCGCGGAACTGATCTAAATAGAGTCCTTGCTTCTAGAAATGACGCGTTAAGCCTCTACATAAGAACCATGTGTCTTCCCCATCTCAGCAATAGTTGTATGTTCGTCTCGACAGGACCCGTTATATTAATGTCCAGAAGACGAAGTCGTCATGATCGTCCAGAGCTATCTGTGTCATGATTGCTCAAAGACGCGCCGACGATGGAGCCTCCAGTTGCACATGATAAACTACACCTCAAATGGTTTCGCTACTGATACTCAGTAAGCTTGATGAATGAGAATTTCAACCTTCCGTGCCGAAATGTAGGGTTGAAATCGGACCGGGACAGGATACGCAACATCCCCTTAGTACATATCCTATTTTGAAGTCCTGTCTTCATCCGACAACCCACAATGTCAACTATTTAGAACAAGTCTGGAATGGACAACTGCCTCAATTAACCGAAACATACTGCGGTGATGGCCCACACGACCCAGCAGAATCCATAGCGATAACCTACAGAGCGAACAGCCCCTCGATTTCACTTCAACGTTTGCCTTCACTGGATCTACCTCGAACACTGTTTTTTACGGTTTAGTGATGACATACTTAGAACCCCAACCTCATTCTTGAGACTTTTGTCTAACAACATCGCCGATTTCTAAGGGACTCAGGCTGTATGAGTTCCCGGGGACGACTCTGTCTTTTTGTGTTGTTGTCTAGTGATTAACTGCTGCTTGACAAACGAGACATACTGAGTATCGTGAGCTTATTCATCTTGGAATTTGAGACGCATCCGTAAGATATATACATACCCTTATTGACGGCGATCCCAGTTAGCTCTACATACTAAAGGCCACTCCGGCTTATCTTTGGTCATACTTGACGAATTTCATCAAAAGTTATTTCCTTTCTCGTCATGCAGTGGACTGTTGCACGTTCCATACTTACTTTCGAAGTCGCGTTACCTCCAAGCGAAGGACGCTGCTAACTCTAGACTCGATAGCAGCGCCGGAGGCTGCGCCGCTACTCAGCTGCCAGCTGCGGACAAAAAAATGATGCGAGGCCATATAATATACAGACCGCAGCAATTCTTGGTAACTTGTAGTATGGCAGGGCAATCAACGTATCTGCGTAGTGGAACCATGCTTACCTAGAACGGACTCCTCCCATTGGCTTTTGAGCTTCACGACTCCGTGAACCGCTTTCTAATCGTTATGTGATAGATCTGCCTTGACCCGAAGATATTTTTTTTATCAGATATGCTGTGGAGTACCCTTATAAAAAGCAGCCCTACATTCAGAACAACCGCTATCACTGATATCAGTCTCAACGATATCTAACATGAAGACTATCATATTCTACGACATTCCCTCCACCACTAAAATGAAGGCTTGGTCACCTAATACTTGGTGAGTTCTAGTGATAGAGCATGTCATTACTGTCGCAACGCGTGACTTATATTGTCCGATAGGAAGACCAGGTAATGCAGAACAGACTGAGGCAAGATCGACCACTTATTTAATCGATTTCAGATATGTGCTCAACTTCAAGAAGTTGCCCTACAGAACCGTCTGGGTTGAGTACCCAGATATCGAAAAAGTCTGCAAGGAGATTGGTGCCAAACCTGGAGGGACTCGTAGAACCGGGCAGACTTACTACAGCTTGCCGGTCATTCAGGATCCCAACACCGATACGGCAGTTTCGGACTCGTACCGAATTGCTGAATACCTCGAGAAAACGTATCCCGAGTCACCCAAGTTGTTCCCTGAAGGCTCTGAGGGTTTACAGGCGGCGTTTTATGACCAATATTCTGAGACGGTGCCTGGCACACTAATACCGCTGGTAATGAAATTTATCCATAGTATCCTTCAGCCCCCCAGTCAGGAATACCTTCGGAGGACTTGGGAGCCGGTTTTCGGAAAGAAAGTGGAGAATTTTGATGATGAAGAGGAAGAGCAATGGGAACGTTTCAGGCTCGCACATTCAAAAATGGCCAGATTTTACGACAAGAACGGAGGAGGGCATTTTATTCAGGGTGACGGGCTTACCTACGCTGATCTGAACGTTGCCGCATTCTTTGCATGGTATGGGTATTCGACGAACGGAGAGTGCGAACGGTGGAAGAAGATGTTGACGTGGGATAATGGGAAGTGGGCGAGGTTGACGGAAGCAGTGAAACCGTATGCAAGCGTCGATGTTTGATATGTTTATTTCATTATCCGTCAAGGAGAAATGACAACCAGTGAATCTAATGTATATTAAATACGAAAAAACGTTTTCAATGCCCGAAAGATTTTATTTGCAGAAGAATGGAATGGAGCTCATCTTGTAAATGGGTGGCAGCAAGACAAGGTGGGCTACATGATACGTAGCAAGTCCAAGATCTATGATCGCAATGTTGCAGTGATTCGGTGTACTTACATCATAATCCACGATAAAGATCCTAATAGATTGTACTGGGATGAGGATGAGCCGGAATTAGTTTGATGTGACTTGATGGGGTCTGCAGTTGCATAATCATTTTCTGTTCATTCAGTTAGTATCGCCGCTAGATCGAGGTTTGTGACTGTTGTTTACTAGTATGTTATTAAGACGCCATGGCGGTGAAGTGTATTCCGTCCGGGTTAATGATAGAGTATACTCAGCTAAATTTCACAGTGTTAAACGCCGCACTTGCTCCATTCTAAATTATGGTGGGTTCAGCTTGAGCTTGAGCTGTGGGACCGTGTCGGCGATCATTGTGGCAAGCCAGCGAACACTGTTTTTTTTTGCTTCCACGGTCGAGCCGCCCATTTCAGTCGCAATGGAATCAGGTATAATGACATACAGCAAGGCTCTTGGAGGTTGTTGATTCGGATGGTGAAAGTTAGCATGCGGCTCTTGGCGTCTCGCCCATGGTGGGTTTTGAAATATACGAATGCCGGAGATCACCGTCATTTAACTGAATGATCTTGTGTCTAGGAACTCGCGGCTGCTAGTTAGTAAAGAAACCCCGGTTGATAACCAGTGCGAAAGGTGTGTATTTTGAGTTAGTCGGGCGCAAGTAGTAGTGTTCGGTGGTAGGAGAAGGAACCTTCTTTTGGAAACAGCTGTTCTTCAACTGCTTCAAGCCCGACTTGAAGCCAATGTGAGTTTTCGTCAGTTGCAAAGTCACCTTGTGTTGTATTCTTGGCGGCAACTCGATACACGGCAATTAACGCGCTAACTACATTCGAGTTCAATGTATGTCATCACCCACTGGAACAGGAGTTCGTGTGGCTTCAGGTGACCCACACGCCGTTCTCGCACATATATGTAAGGTCAACACCCTGTCCCGACGATTATCTGCAGCTCCTAAGAACACTCCGGGTTGTTCTCGACCTTACCACAGCACCCAAATCGATATCGCATCTACAAAAATGTCTTTCCCACTATCCGGAAAAGTTGCACGTTCGCCCCCAATGACCCTATTTCTAAAAACCCTTGAACCACTGACCGGATATTATACACAGTCATCACTGGATCATCCAGATCTATCGGCGCTGCAATTGCACAAAGACTAGCCGACGACGGAGCCTCAGTCGTAATCAACTACGTCTTCAACGAGTCCATCGCCGGGCAACTAGTAAACACGATCAATTCAAAACATCCAAACGCAGCCGTTGCCATACAGGCTGACGTCTCCTCCGTGGCTTCTTGCAAAGATCTTTTGGAAAAGACGATTCGAGCACTCGGCAAGATCGATATCTTGGTCTTGAATGCGGGGATCATGGGATCCAGAGTATTGGCCGATGTGGACGAGCAGTTTTTTGATAATCATTTTCAAGTGAACGTGAAAGGACCTTTGTTCCTCGTCCAGGCCGCCGCCCCGCTGATGCCCGCAGGTCAGTGCCTCCCCCCCCTCTCAAGATCCGATTAATGCTCAATGCCTGACATCTTACAGGTGGGCGAGTTATATTCCTATCTACCTCCATCACACGTGCATCGACTGTCCTTCCCAACTCTCTGATCTACGCCGCCTCCAAAGGAGCAATCGAACAATTCACTCGAGTCTTAGCTAAAGATCTCGGAACTCGCGGAATCACAGTAAACTGCGTGTCACCAGGTTAGTAAAACTCTCCAGCGTCTTCATCGCGGCAACTACATTGTCGCCTGCGCCCATCTCCGATCAAATCTCACTCACATCCATTCCACCTGCGTTGTACTACTAGGCCCCACAGACACAGCCCTTTTCAGGGAGGGAAAAACGGACCAACAAATGCAATTCATCGCAAACCTCAATCCCCAACGACGAATCCCACGGGCCGAAGAAATCGCGCCTGCCGTGGCGTTCTTAGCCAGCCCGGACGCCTCCTGGATAAACGGGCAAAACCTGCCTGTCAATGGGGTACGCCCGCGCCTATTTCTCATGTGGATCATACATTCATTGCTAAACACTGGATATTTTCATTAAATAGGCGTTCACTGTGTAAAGGCGATCTTTTAAACCGACCCTGGGCTTCGTTACGTGGCTATCCTGTATCTCTCGAACAAAAACCAGTGCTTCGCGCAGATCCTGATCGGTCCCGTCTGTATAAAATTGTCCAGAACAAAAAGTGTAGACGGACATCTCAAAGGTACAATGAATGTTCTGCCTTTAATTGTTTTGCAGTTCCGTTTGTTATGTTAGCAGATAGCATGGTATTTACTTACAGATTGGTATCTGTTTGACCCTGGCTCAGACCGTTGTTTTGACCGACATAAAATGTACACTTCGGGGCCATTTGCTCTTGTACACTGATCGAGCGAATGCACCGTCTTCTTTCTTGATTTCTTCTACGCAGACCATCGCACATACTTCACTGCTTATGATAGCCTCTCAAAATCGCCAAGACAGTTTCAAGTTGGAGACAACTCTACCATGACATGAAGGTAGCAAACATTGTTTACGTCGCAGGTTTGGTAACGCCGGAGTCCTGAGCTGAGCTGAGCTTTGGTATGTAGACTGAAATCCAGACTTGCTAATTAGACAGATGTTGGAACGACAATTGAAACATAGGTAAGTAGAACGAAACTAAGTTGAAACAAGGAGCTGGTACAAACTGATCCACGAAGACGAAAGTGAATGTATGAAGAGCAAGTCATAATGGAAGACTGTAGATAAAACAACAAACTGATATCTGCTCGAACCAGCAAGCTTGTTTAGGCAGGTAGATTTTCCTTTCCACACAAGATTTCTTTCACAGGACTCTGTGACCTCTTGGTTCCACCAACGGCCTTCTTTACCAGGCTGGCAGGATCTTGCTCAAAACTCATGTCCTCACCAACCCCGTCCCACTGCTCCTCCAATAAGCTCGGTTGGTTCTCAATCTTCAGCTTTTCCACCTTGAATGGCGAATTTTCCGCATCAGGTTCAACCGAATCCAATGCTTCACCTTTCCGGTTCCGTTGCCGTTCCGTGAAGATCGCATTGGCCCCTCCGGGAATTGGCATAGGCGGTTTGAGCATTATACCCGAAGATCCTGGTGTCAGAGTGCTTTGGAAACCCAGCCCGCCTAGTCCCAACGCATCGAATTTATGGACAAAGGCGGCTAAAGCTCGTCTCTCGTCCTCCAACTTCAATCTCATCTGATCTTTCTTGTCAAAGCAAGAACTTAGTCTGTGAATACTATGACGCACCGCTTTCTCCTTCTCTAGTTGCCTGATCAACTCATCCGCCCAGGCTTCTTTTTCTTGCCTCTTCTTGATTTCGACCTGAAGCTTATCGTCCCATTCTTTTTCCACGTCTTCCCGCACAGCCCTTAGTGGTTCTCCCAGATTATCCTCATATCCTTTCACGACGATTTCCAGCTCCCTAATGGTTTTTCCTTGCTCCATGATCAACTTGTCCTTCTCACTCTCGGGTGCATCAGGAGGCAGAAGTGGTCTAGATAACAAGGACTGCTCTAACGAGAGGATTTGAACTGCCTGTGTCTCTATTTCCGTGCGAGCTGACAACAGCTCTTGTTGCAACTGTCCAACTCACATAAACACTTGGCAACATGGAACGCAGATATAGGGTTCATACCTGGTACGGCGACATATCAAAATCAACCTTCATTGGAGAGCTTGGCCTCGAACCAGATTCGTCGACCGTCTGGCTTGTCAAAATCAGCTTGGTCAACTGCTTGATTCTCGAATTCAGGTCTCGCATTGCTTTGCTCTCATCCATTTGCTATGCAAGAGACCATCAGCAAAACGGCGAGGGAAAAAACACCAAGCTCATACCTCACGAGCAGATAATCGCCTCGTCCGTACAGGCGCCTCTTTCTCCTTATCTTCCAACCTACTCTTCAAGTCTTCAATCTCCTTCCGGTATCTTTCAATCAACGCTTCCGTGTCAACAATCTCCTTCTTTTGTGCATTCAACTGGACAGCAACAGTTCAACATAAAGTCTACCAAGCTCTGTGCGGTCAAAACTCACCTGGACTTTCTTGATTCTTTGTGCAAATTGTAACGTGCTAGTCGACTCCGCTACAGCACTAGGATCTGGATTGATGGTACAGACCACTGAGATCCTGGCATTGCCCGATAACGATGGTTGGAGGATCCTCGTCAGTTTGGAGTTGCGGAATGGGACGTGGTCGCTGGAAAAGAATTATAAGCGATCAGCCAATATGCATGCAATAGTCAGCAAACTTTTTGTTTTTTGCAGCATTCTCCCCCAAGGTAGATATTACACTCCCGAGTGTCAATAAACTGAATTTGGGTGAGTGATCCGAATTCTTTTATGTGGTCCGAACCTCACCTGGTGTTAATATACTTGCCTTCCCGCGTTCTCTCCTTATCCGAAGTTGCTCTTTCTGATCCAGCCAGATCAATTAAGCTCTACGTGAATGGTAAGCATGCAGGTCTATTGTAAGAAAACGGATAACCTACTAAAACAGAAGTTTGAACACTTCTTCCACCCTTGCTCTGTAGCCTGGCCCCTCCAGGAGTTGGTGGTCTGATGCCCGGAGTATTCCTACCACTTGGAGTTCCGCTGTTGTCGCCTTCCTTTCCACTTCCTCGGTCTCGACTCTCAATAACGACTCGAAACACACTATGACTCCTGCTACTCCTCTCGTTCCAGTCTGTACTTGCCGTCCTGCGATTACCTTCACCTCTTTCGAGCACTTCTTTGACGCTTTTCAAGCTGGTAACAACTTCCTCTCTTAGAGGTGCCAACCACACATTGGAACCAGACCCCTGTATCTGAACAGGTTGCGAGGCTGAGGATGAGGGAGGTGCGAGCAAGTCATTTATACTTTCGTTGTAAATCTCCAGATAAGAACAACGAAGAAGATATTCGCGGGTTGGCGTACGCCGAATGTATGCAAATATATCCTTCATTGCACGGGGAATTATCCCAGGTTGATCTTCATCACCACTCTGCAAACGTTGTAAAAAATTGACGCTCTCCTGGAAAGAGAACTACTCACGAGAGTAAACGTTTTACCACTAGCCGTTTGGCCATAAGCAAAGATGACAGAATTGTATCCGTCCATGGCCGCACACACATGAGAACGTGCGACAGCATTGTACACGGGTTTATTTTCTGAACCTATGAGGATTCCGTCGAAGCGAAATTCAGGAGGGGTGTTGGCGGATGATTTAGTATATTGAGGGTTGAGTTTTATGGCTTTCGGATCAGAAGACGGAAGATCCCATGCTGGAGATAATTTCGAGGGCTTAACTCTACATGAACCCAGGTAAAGATCTCGTTTAAGTTGATTTATAAAACATATACCTGACGGAAACTAAAACCTTGTCTTCACAACTGCCTTGATTGAGAAAGCTTTCGTCGATATCTGCAGAGATGTCTCCGGGCTCCACGCTCTCAAAATCCACCAAGACTTCTTCGGGGTCCACACGACTAACGTCCATCTCGCTGGCCATCCCCGGCGCGGGACTGGTCCCTCGAGGAGTTGTGGGGGTCTTTGGACGAGAGCCATCGCCTTTCTTTGTTGGTGTACCCGGTACAGTAGGTAGATTGAGTTGTTGGCGAGGCCGTGGCCGTAACTCTGCACTTATCGTGGCCTTGTAACGTTTTACTGAATTAAGTGCGCTGGGAGTGGTTGAGTGGGGCAATTCATCGGATGATGCAATGGACGGACGACGTCTTGGTGTGAATGGGATAGTACGGTTTGGCTTGGGACGCGACGATGGTGTCGGTGGGGGTATAGGCATAGTCGGCGGCAGCGTCGAGAGCTCAGATCTCGAAGTTGGTCGTTCTTTGGGTCAAGTTGAACTTGCAACGCGGTTCGTATCCAGTCACGTGGGCGCGACATTAATTTTCTTCTTCGCCTTCCTCAACTTCCCCCACAGTTGGTGGAATCTTGTTAGGCTGCTCCGTCTGCTCTTCAAGCTGCTGTGAACAACATGTGCGTATTCCTCTCTTTGTTGTTTCTTTCGTATTGCACCGTCAATGATTCCAAAAAATATATACTGATTTTAATGAGCCTGAGCACCTTTCAAAGGCTGCATTGTCGACATAACTTTCTCTGAGACTTCATTTAGTTCTCTTGTTGCGTCTATCTTGACTATTTGCTCAACAACTATTTTTCTAAATGCAGGAGCAGAATATTACAAAGAGCTAACTCTGCCAGCGGGCGGTTCTTTCTATTTGCCTGGATAACCATTTGACGTATCAGACTCCCATCGGCACATTGGAACATAATGCATCTGCCTCCGCATCAACGGTGGTAACATAGCCTGCCTCGGTAGCCAAGGTTGCTTGAGCGTTGTTTTTTGGGCCCTCATGATAGCGATACAAGATCCAAATAATAATTTGTGATGGTTGTGAGTGATTTTCTTTCGTAACATTACCCTGCTATAGTTAAGCCTTTATCAGAAGCAAAAATAAGACGGAAGAAAATTTCGAGGCTGTCTTGGTAATGATTCACCATTCCACGAATCATACATATTTTCGTGATCAACGTTCAGAGCACTGCAGTTTGAAATACTACCACAAAAATTCGATGAGCTAAAGTCGTGTTTAGAAAGATTCTCCACATGTAATGTACAGTATATTCGCCATTTATCGATTTCTTAATGGTCAAAGATCAGACGATGACGCTTTCATATGGCTTCAATGCTTCCACCAGCCTCGCCCATTTCCCATTATCCCATGTCAACATCTTCTTCCACTCCTCAGACTCTCCATTCGTCGAAAACCCATACCATACAAAGAACGAGGCAACGTTTATGTCACCGTAAGTGATCCCGTCCCCTTGAATAAAATGCCCCGCTCCATTCTTGTCGTACAAGGCCGCTACTTTCGAATGGGCAGCCTTGAAGATTTCCCATTGCTCTTCTGCTCCTTCGCCAAGATTCTCCAACTTCTTTCCGAAAACAGGCTCCCAAGCCTTCCGAATGTATGCCTGACTGGGTGGATGAAGGATGCTATGGATAAGTTTTATCATGAGCGGCTGTAATGCACCGGGTACCGTCTCGGAATATAGGTCATAGAATGCCGCCTGTAAACCTTCGGAGCCTTTGGGGAACAACTTGGGTGACTCGGGATACGTTTTCTCGAGGTATTCAGCAATTCGGTACGAGTCCGAAACTACTGCATTGGTGTTGGGATCCTGAATCGCTGGCAAGCTGTAATAATGCTCCCCGTTTTTACGAGTCCCCCCGGGCAGGGCACCAATTTCCTTGCAGACTTTTTCGATATCTGGGTACTCAACCCAAACGGTTTTGTACGGCAACTTCTTGAAGTTGAGCACGTATCTGAGACCAAAGTCAGTTATTATCAATTTTGCTTCAAGAATCCTGTATCACCTGGTTTTCCTTTCAGACAGGATGTGAGCTACGCGTCGCGATGGTGATAACAGTCTGCTGGAACTCACCAAGTATTGGGTGACCAGGCCTTTATTTTGACGGTGGAAGGGATGTCGTAGAATATGATTGGCTTGATCATTGTTGAGGCCGCTAGAGGTAGCTCTGGAAGAAGAGCTTCTCTTATCTGTTGAGCCATTCCTCCATGACTGATAAATGTGTTCGGAAAAAGGTGGATCCATCAAGTTACGATTAGAAAGCGTGTTAGGACCTTTGTGGGGCCTGGCGCCTGAAACCCGATAGTTTCCAACAAACCACCCTTTCCATGTACAAGCCTCTGGTGTGTCGCAAGCATTGGTTGTATTACAATATCCGAGATTGGTATATTTTACAGTGGTCTCTCTGTGTTGCGTATCTTACAGGAATGATATCTTTATCTCGTCAGGAAACTGTGCAATGATCACTTTACGTCAGTGTCGACGTAGAAACTCAATGGAAGACTCACTTGACTTTAAGCCAGCAATCTGTAGCAAGTGGAAGTCGCCAGGCTACCCGCGAGAAAACCGACCAGTAGCAAAAGCAGCTTCATATCCCCCAAGTCAGACAACACAGGTCTGAGTTTCATTGTCATCTTTTCGACAGCCGTCGGGTTTGTATGGGTGATGGTCACGGTATCATTCGTACCATATCCAGTCAATTTGAAACTGCTCTCATAAGCTTTGGTCAGACCCGTCAGCCCATCTAAGCTTTGCAGGTTCTTCGTCCCCCAATAATACTTCAAACCGTTTTTAGGTTTAGCTGCGGCAGGGTCATGGGAATTGGCCTCTGCTTCTTTATCTCTGCCCTCCCACTCCACTAGTATTTTATTTAGCCTGGTTCGCTCAGCGGTATACTCAAAGTATGGGACGGCAAAACCACAGGACTAGATAGGAAAGTGTGATGGCTTTAGTAAATGAGATCAAGATGCCGGAGTTACTTACAGAGCTAGCCGAATAAACGTCGATAACGATAGCTGAACGAGAGCCTGGGGAGCGTTTTTCTGGGGGAATTAATTCACTGTATTCTGTGATTCCGTTGTTCAGAAGCCACTAGCACAAATGCAGTATAAATCAGAACCTGGAGTCCCGAACTCATGAATAGTTCCTTTGATTTCGTGGTTAAAGCACAGATCTAGAGCCATGTGGGGGGTTGAAACGTACCTTTCCCAAAAAGCCGGAATATCTTTGGAGGGCCTTCAAAAGCGCAGAACATGACGGTTACCCTTCTGTTCTCTTTGATGTGGGATATGGTCTCGACACCTCCAATGGTGTCGATTGGTGCGCTATTGAGCTAGAGGCGCTGAAAATACTCACCAGAACCACTGAGGTCTTCATACCAGACCTTGTTGCGGTCTACAACATGGAACGTACCATAAACGCCCTTCGGAGAGACGTTGACATGTCCGTCAGGGTTCAAAGGCGCAGTAGCGACCCAGAAAATTTTTTGATTCAGAATCCAGGATATCTGGTTGTCTGGGATAGCGTCCCAAAATACGACCATACTTGTCTGGTCAATGGAGAGAGATAAGCCTGTGTAAGCATGAAGGACACGAGTCCGTCGCCGGTTATTCAACTATATGCCGGCGGGCCACAGAATCCCCTCATCATCGATGCCCAGCTACAATTGAGGTTTTGCTCAACGTAACAACCACTCGTTTCTCTTCGCCAAAGAGTACACCTTTCCTAACTTCAATTCATCTTTCACTCCATTTACTCCCAAGAACACGTTCATGAATATCACATCTTTCACGACAATCATGCGAGAGATACGCAATGAGTCTTTCGACGTCAAAGCCGTGGAAAATTATTTGGGTATCTCGGAAAGTAGAAAAGCGATGGATACCGAGTTATCGATGTGAAACATAGAGATCTTCGAGCAAGTGAATTGGGTAGAGTTGCTTTTGTTGGGGTACAAATATGTTGGTTGGGAAAACAGCTAGGAACAATCATAGCTTAGTTCATGACCCGACTGCCAGGGCTGGAGAAACGAAGGTTGTGGTATGCTTTTGGCAAGGCTTGAGGGAACATGGCATTATTGGCTATCCATAAACTTGCGCCCGTGCAGGTTGGCCGTCTACCCGTTAAATTTCTACGGATACTGCTCTGTGAATGGTCAACGGTGAGACTGGAAATTCAAGCACGGAAATCATGCCCATTCATAAGGCATGTGCTTCAGGTATTGTCCGCACTCACCTCAACTTCACCGTCGAGCTTTCACACCGTTATTTGGTGGCACAGACCCCAACTTACGCACCTTCGACTAGTCCCAATCCTTTCCCGGAGCGCCAGGCAGATAACGGTGTCGGAAAAAGGTGGATTCATCAAGTTACGATTAGAAAGTGACTTAGGACCTTTGTGGGGCCTGGCGCCTGAAAACCGATGGCTTCCAACAAACCCATTCCATGTACAAGCCTCTGTTGTGTCGCAAGCATTGGTTGTGTTACAATGTCCGAGTTTTGTATATTTTACACCAGTGTCTCTCTGTGTTGCGTATCCTACAGGAATGGAATCTGTATCACGTCATGAAACTGTAAAATGATCACTCTACGTCAGTGTCGGCGTAGGAACTCAACGGAAGACTCACTCAAGCCAGCAATCTGTAGCAAGCAGAACTCGCCAGGCTACCAGCGAGAAAACCGATCAGTAGCAAAAGCAGCTTCATATCCCCCAAGTCCGACAACACAGGTCTGAGTTTCATTGTCATCTGTTCGATAGCCGTCGGAGCTGCATGGGTTATGGTATCATTCGTACCGTATCCAGTCAATTTGAAACTGCTCCCATAGGCTTTGGTCAGACCCGTCAACCCATCTAAACTCTGCAGGTTCTTCGACACCCAATAATACTTCAACCCGTTTTCGGGTTTGGCTGCAACAGGGTCTTTGGAATTGGCCTCTGCTTCTTTGTCCACGGCCTCCTTCTGCGCTGCCATTTTACTCAGCTTCGTTCGTTCAGAGGTATACGCAAAGTATGGGACGGCAAAACCACAGGACTATAGATAGGAAGGTGTGATGGCTTTGGTAAATGAGATCAAGATACCGGAGTTACTTACAGAGCTAACTGAATAAACGTCGATAGCGATAGCTGCACGAGAGCCAGGAGAGCGTTTTTCTGGAGGAATAAATTCGCTGTATTCTGTGAATCCTTTGTTAAGGAGCAATTCAACAGTAATGCAGTATAAATCAGAACCTGGAGTCCCGAACTCATGAATAGTTCCTTTGATTTCGTGGTTAAAGCATAGATCTAGGGAATCATGTGAGGGGTTGAAACGTACCTTTTCCAAACAGGCGGAGTATCTTTGGAGGGCCTTCAAAAGCGCAGAACATGACAGTTACCCGTCTGTTCTCTTTGATGTGGGATATGGTCTCGACACCTCCAATGGTGTCGATTGGTGCGCTATTGAGCTAGAGGCGCTGAAAATACTCACCAGAACCACTGAGGTCTTCATACCAGACCTTGTTGCGGTCTACAACATGGAACGTACCATAAACGCCCTTGGGAGAGACGTTGACATGTCCGTCAGGGTTCAAAGGCGCAGTAGCGACCCAGAAAAGTTTTTGATTCAAAATCCAGGAAATCTGGTTGTCTGGGATAGCGTCCCAAAATACGACCATACTTGTCTGGTCAATAGAGAGATAACTTGTCTGTGTGAACAGGAAGGACGAGCCCGTTCATATGCCGGCCCGATCGGGCCCCGTTTCCTGGCAACACTTGTTTTCCTGTGCCTTCAGACCTCCATCATCATCAATGCCAGCTACAATCAAGCTTTTGCTTGATGTAACAACAGCTCATACTGTCGACTTCCAAATGACCAAGTACCTGATAACAGATCATTCTCTTCGCCAAAGAGTCTACCTCCCCTTCGTTCTCGAAACTTCAATTCATCTTTCACCCCATTTACTCCTAAGAACGCATTCTTGGGATATCACATCTTTCTCGAACAATCATGGGAGAGATACGCAATGAGTCTTCCAACGTCAAAGCCGTGGAAAATTATTTGGGTATCTCGGAAAGTAGGAAAGCGATGGACACCGAGTTATCGATGTGAAACATAGGGATCTTCCCGCAAGTGGGTGGGTGAAGTTGCTTTTTGTTGAAGGCACTCCTATGTTTGTCGGGAAAACAGCCAGGAACAGTCATGGCTCAGTTGATGACCTGACTGCCAGCACTGAGAAATGGGGACTGCGGTATACTTTTGAGCTCAAGGTAACATGGCATCATTTGCTACCCATTAACTTGCGCCCGCGCAAGTTGGCTATCTACCCGTTAAAATTCGACCGATATCGCTCTGTGAATGGCCAGTGGATTCAGACACGGCAATCGTGCCCATTAATCAGGCATATGTGCTTCAGGTATTGTTCGCACTCTCGTCAACTTCACCATCGAGCTCTCTTACCTTTATTTGGTGACATAGATCCAATGTACGCACCTTCGATTAGTTCTGATCCTGTTCCAGAGCGCCAAGCAGACGCGCGTCTCCTACGGATCATATTCTTACCATGATGGCTGAATGTGCTGGATTACTAGCCGAGCTGGCCGGTATGAACTCCACTCGCGTGAATGGCAATCGCTAACACTCTCTAGGGCATGTTCATATAGGTTTTTCTCTGCTTTCCTGGTCTAGGTGACAACGCCGCAGTAAGAATACTCATCTGAGCTCTACTCAGGGTGATCAAGCCCTGATAAATTAACGCCAAGTGTACGATAATGGGCGATGCTCCGGCCCCAATCTAATACGACTTGAAGAGCTATTCGTTCGATAACGCTTGGTATTCAAATGCATGACAAGCATCTGCGTTAATATTGGAGGTAGCATTACTCGTAGGAGCTGGCCCAGACCTGTGAAGTATGACGTGGGTCACTTGGAATGTTTTTCGCTGGCCCTTCTACAGCTGGAGGAACAGGTCCCGAGTCTTTATTCTGATCGCGAATTCAAGTTATTTATTTTCACACCCGTACTCCATCATGGAATGGTGTCTCTCTTTCTTGACGGAAACCGCTGGACAAAAGATACACATTTTCGTGTCGAATATCTTTCTCAGAATAGAAATAGATCGTCGTACGGAATTTTTATTCTATGGTCAACGTTCAGCACACTGCAGCTTTGTATGGTACCACAACCTGTTAGCATGTTTTGAAAGGTTCCATGCATTATTTTACATACGGTACACTCGCTGCTTGACATCCGCCCATTGGGACAATGAGAAAAATTACTCGTCGACACTTTCATATGGTTTCAATGCCTCCATCAACTTTGCCCACTTCCCGTTGTCCCACGTTAGCATCTTCTTCCACTCGTCAGACTCTTCACCCGTCAGGTACTTGCGCCAAGCAAAAAATACGGCAACATTGAAATCCATATAAGTGAGCTCGTCGCCCTGGATAAAATGCCCACCTCCATTCTTGTCGTAGTAGGCTGCCACTTTCGAATAGGCAACCTTGTAACCCTCCCATTGCACCTCTGATCCGTCACTAAATTCTGCTAATTTCTTCCCGAAGGTCTCCTCCATGGCCCGTTGAAAGTATTTTTGACTGCGTGGTAATAGGATGTTATGGACCAATTTCATCATCTCCAATGGAAATCCAGAATATATCGTTTTGTTAACCATATCATGGAATGCTGCCTGTAACCCTTCGGAACCCTCCGGGAACAACTTGGGGGAGTCGGGGTATGTTTCCTCGAGGTATTCGGCAATTCGGTACGAATCCGAGACAACTGTATTGGTGTTTGGATCTTGGATTGTTGGCAAGCTGTAGTATGGGCTCCCATCTTTACGATTCCTCGTGGGCTCACTGCCGATCTCCTTGCAAAGCTTTTCGATATCTGGATATTCAATCCAGACAGTTTTATATGGCAACTTCTTGTAGTTGAGCGCGTATCTGACATAGACGATAATCAGTGCCGGGTTCCATTCAATCTCATGCTTCGAGATCAGGCTGTATCACCTCGTTTTCCTTCCAGACAAAATGTGAGCCGCACGCTGCGAGGGTGATAATAGGTTCTTGGGGCTCACCAAGTATTAGGTGACCAAGCTTTGATCTTGGTGGTAGATGGAATGTCGTAGAATATGATCGGTTTGAGCATTGTTAACTGTGGAGGGTCGTAGTGAAGAGGTATCTCTTGCTTTTAGAAATGACTTCCATTACCCATGATATTGGCGTTCGGAACCGCCCTTGTGACCAGGACTATTAGCGCATAATCAGAAAATCGAGGCAATTATACTGACTTATGAGTAAAGGAGCTTTGTAAGGCCGGCGTCCCGAGGAGCCGGCCATCAACACGCTGTACCAACGTCCAGGGCGTCCCGGGACCTGTGAACCCGTGTGTCGCACCTCACTACCTTGATGAGTCGCATCTATGAACTCTGTTCATTTTACATCGATATCTCTATATGCTGAGTATGATCCAGCAACACAGCATCGCGAACTGAATCTCAAGGCTCCCGTGAGAGCTAAGACGTGCCATTGCCAAAAGCCGGACTATCTTAGCCGGACCATCAACATGACGATTATCCGTTTATTCTTCTGTATAGTATTGGATAAAGTCTTGATCTCTCGGTCGCATCGACCCGTGCGGGGTAGTGCCGATGATGCGGGAAAAAACTCGCTAGACACTGGTGTCTTCATACCAAGACATTGTTACGGTCTATGGAATGGGACGTAACATTGACGCCTTTGAGTAAACATTGCGATTTCGGCCAAGGTTTCAAGGAGTAGGGCAACCGAGAAAAACTTCCGATCCAAGATGCGGAACATCAGGCCGCCAGAACAGCGTCCCGGAATGGGGTCATGCATGATCGTTTGCTGTGGGGTGTTCTGTATCCTGAACGTTAATCGCAAAACAAAGGCGATGTCCTATAGAATGGCTAAGACATCATCAAGACAAGCACAGCATAAGAGATAAGGGTAGACGATGTGTGGAATCAGATTTTTATGCCTTGTTTTCGGTTCCGAGAGAAAGTCGAAAACTGCATCATGGCAGAGGCCGCCAAAGTTGTCAGAGGAAGACAATTAAGTACTCACGACTATTATTGATAAAGTATCTGGGCTTCGTATTGTCATCAACTAGATCGCTGCCAGCATATGCGGAGTTGGCTGATAACGCCTTACAATTCCAGACAGGTTCCTGCGGGGAAGAGATGACCCTTTATGTCCTGTCACCCTTGGCGTTAAGACAGACGCTCCCCATGTGTTCGAAATGTGGGCGGTATCGGTCTAATAGCTGTTCAATTCGGGGTTAGAACGTCGCCATGTCGTATACCATGTATCGAATGATCAGGATTCCTAGATCATCCTGGGCGGAACTTGAATAAGCACTCTGGTTGCAGCATGTAGAGAAAAGAAAACGCCGTATACAAACCGTAGTAAGTATCAGCGATTCCCGGTGTGTATTTGCATTGGCCAGCCTCGGCCAGTAATTCAGAATGATCATTCACCAGAACAGAAGTACAGTATGTTCCATGGAGCCATGTGTTTAGTTATCACCATAAAATCGATGGGGGTAGGAATAAAAGGGAAGTTAGAGGGGCCGTTGCCAGCTAAAAGGAATGGGTCGCTCAACGTCACGTAGAGTCGAATCGGTGGCAGGACGCGCTCACTCATCGGATATTTCAGTTTACGGCGACGCCTTGACCACAATCTCCTCTGACTTGAATAGTCACCCTGTCAATCAAGAACGTCTGGTCTTCGAACACACGACAACCTCAGCATCAACGGTAGCAGGACATATCTGATCAGGTTTTACCCGTCAAGACAGAACGTTGTTTACAAGGCCCTCACAAATGGCAATATAAAAGTCTAGAGTTATCATAGCAGTCGTGAGTATTATTTTTCACAGCAATGCTCTTCCGTGATCCAGACTCTATACGTTTGATTCACAGTACACACACTGCTTGTCAATTTATTAATGGGAAAATGAGCTGAGACTACAAGTCAACGCTTTCATACGGTTTTAATGCCTCCATCAACCTTGCCCACTTCCCGTTATCCCACGTCAGCATCTTCTTCCACTCCTCAGACTCTTCATCCGTTAAACGTCTATACCACGCAAAAAATCCAGCAATGTTTATATCAGCATAAGTGAGCCCGTCTCCCTGAATAAAATGCCCTCCTCCATTCTTATCATAGCAGGCTGCCAGCTTTGAATGCGCGGCTTTGTAGTTCTCCCATTGCTCTTCCACTCCAGAATCAAATTCTTCCCACTTCTTCTCGTACATCTCCTGCTTTGTCCTCCAGAAATATGCCTGACTTGGTTGTTGAAGTATGCCATGGACCATCTTCAGTATCCACATTGGAAATACAGACGATATTGTATTGACATGGAATTCATAGAATGCCGCCTGTAGGCCTTGGGAACCGGGAGGGAACAGCTTGGGAGAGTTGGGGTATGTTTTCTCGAGGTATTCAGCAATTCGGTACGACTCCGAGACTGCTGTGTTGGTGTTTGGGTCTTGAATGGCTGGCAAGGTGTAGAGAGGCCGGCCATCTTTGCGAATCATCGTCGGTTCAACACCAATCTCCTTGGAAAGCTTCTCGATATCTGGGTATTCGACCCATACAGTTTTGTAAGGCAACTTTTTAAAGTTGAGCACATATCTAAAAAAATGAAAATAAGCTAACTTCTTCGACTTATCACCAGACTTCGTATCACCTAGTTTTCCTTTTAGGTGGCGTGTGAGTTACACACTGCGACGATGGTAGTAGGTTCCTGAAGCTTACCATGTATTGGGCGACCAAGCTTTGATCTTTGTGGTAGAAGGGATGTCGTAGAATATAATCGGCTGCGACATTCGGATTGATACTGTCTGTGGTTGATTTGGAAGAGGAGAGATTACTCTTACTCGTGGGGACGTTATACTTCGCCTGATATATATGCCTTCGTGAGAGCGTTTAAGCTACTAGTTAGCGCACGATTACCAAGGCGACTTACAGTTGCGGCCTATGGTAAGGCCGAAATCCCGGGAAAAGCTGCTACTGAGGTCAAGGCGTCTGGTACTACAGACGCCTTGGTTGTACTAATCTTACAAATCAAATCTAGAAGCACTGTTTATTTTATAGTTATGCCTTCGTGTTGAGTATGTTACATTGATTTCGAATCATGAGATTATGCAATTCCCGCTCCAAGTGGGTCGGAGTCGACGTAGAAATCCAAGGTGAACCTTCGAATCTTCCAGCCTGAGATACAGCAAAATTTAAACAGGTCTATTTTTACGATGGCTGCAGGAGCTGTATACCTGAAAGGCCATTCGCAGAATACCCAGACAACTTGAACCTGCTCGCATTCATGCTGGTCAGACCCAGAAACTCACTAAAACTTTTACTCGAGCTTTTCAGAATCTTCAACTCCTAATAACGCCTTGATATGATCTTGAGACACAATGGCCACTGACCACGCGGCTCAGCGTTTCCTCATCAGAGGTCTATGTCATAGAATCCAGAATCCTTATGCGTTGAAACGATAGCCATCCATCGAGTCTCCCAAATATAGGATATGCTCTCGACACCCCATTCATGTTTATCGATGGGGTGTTGTCCCGGCACCATGAAAAAACGACATCAGACCCCATTGTAGTATGACAGGGAAAGCAGACGCTCTTGTGAGAAAAGTCAAACTTACGTCAGAGTTTAAGGGAGCAGCGGCAAATCGAGAACGCTTTTGGTTTGAGGTGCGGAGTATCTGGCCGCTGGAATAGTATCCAAAATCGTGACTATTCTTAGTCGTCGTCGTCGTCATCAGCTGCGGGGTCTTCAGTACCCCGAACGTTAATCGCAAAACGAAATGGAATGGTAAAGCTGACGCCAAGTAAAGCACGACAAGGGAGAGAAAAACTGGCAAATAGACGAATTAGTTCCTTTTGTCGTGTTTTCGCTTCCAAGAAGAGAAGATAACAACTCTAGTATGGCAGAGCAATGCTGTTAAGAAAAACAGTCACTCACGAATATCGTGAATAGTTATCATGGCAAGTTGTATCTTCAGCGCCTCGGAGGGCGGCATGCAAAAACATATTCAGAGTCGCCTGTTTCATACCATTTCACAGGTCAAGGGAGGCTTCTACGAGTGACAGACGATCTTTTGGGTCCTGCCACCTTTAATATCGAGATAGATGCTTTCCCATGTGCTCGAAGACCAAGTATCTGCCTAAATGGCTGTTCAAAATCATATGAGATTGGGTGAGAGCATCGCCATTATCGTACGCCTTCGTACGCCTGGCATCGGTCGATCAGGGGCCCTTGATCATCCTGAGCAGAACTCAAATAAGCACTCTGATACCGAGGCTAGAAGGGCAGAGAAAATATACACCATGCCAAGTGTGAGCGATGCCTATTAGTTGCACACCTGAGTGTTTACACTGGCCAGCTCGGCCAGTAATCTAACACGTTCTTTCACCAGAGCATATTTCGTAATAGAAGTGGTTCGATTAGCACCCCGCGTAGAGGCAGATAATTGAAAGAACGAGCATACATACAGGAATTAGGACACTGCAGCCGATTCCACGCGGCGAGACCTCATGGTTGTATGTAGGCTTTTTTGTCGCTACGTCACACGACACTACTAGAAATGCATTTTGCAAGACTTTATACCTCCGATTTACAGTGCATTTTCTGCTCGTGTCATTTGGTCAATGAACGATAAGCTAAACCTACAAGTCGACGCCTTCATACGGTTTCAACGCCTCCACCAAACTTGCCCACTTCCCATTATCCCAAGTCAGCATCTTCTTCCACTCTTCAGACTCTTCACCTGCCACGTATTTCCACCATGCAAAATACGCACCGGCATTTAAATCGCCATAAGTGAGCCCGTCTCCCTGGATGAAATGCCCTCTCCCATTCCTATCGTAATAGGTTGCCAATTTAGAATGGGCAACTTTGAAACTATCCCATTGCTCTGCTGCTCCATCATCAAATTCTACCAGCTTCTTCCCTGAATTCTGCTCCCTGGTCCGCTGAAAGTATTCTTGACTGCGTGGCAGGAGGATACCATGGACCCTTTTCAATATCAACGATGGAAATGCAGATATTATCACTGTCCAGAATAAGTCATAGAATGCTGCCTGTAGTCCTTCCGAGCCCTTCGGGAACAGTTTTGGAGAATCTGGGTATGTTTTTTCGAGGTATTCGGCAATTCGATACGAGTCCGATACTACCGTGTTGGTGTTTGGATCTTGGATGGCTGGCAAGCTGTAGTATGGGCTCCCATCCTTACGAGTCCCTGTGGGCTTGGCGCCAATCTCCTTGGAAAGCTTTTCGATATCTGGATACTCAACCCAGACAGTTTTATATGGCAGCTTCTTGTAGTTGAGCGCATATCTGAGATTAATGATAATCAGCGGTTTCTTTCAATTTTGCCTCGGAGATCCTGTATCACCTCGTTTTCCTTCCAGATAAGATGTGTGAGCCATGCGTTGCGATGTTGCAAACAGATCCTTGGGACTCACCAAGTATTGGGTGACCAAGCTTTGATCTTGGTGATAGAGGGAATGTCGTAGAATAGGATCGGCTTGTACATTCAAATCGATAGTGCGTGTGATTGATCTGGAGGAGCGATAGGTCGCTCTTGCTTATGGCGACGTCTCTGATGTAAGCCGTCGGAACAGTTGATGGGGCTATAGCGCATGATTAGAAGGACGATTTATAATTATAAGTTATGCAGGACAAAGAGCCAGCGTCGAGGCGCAGCTTCCACCAAAGTCTCACGAGCTCTGATTATTTTACAGTGTTTCGTGTAAAAATATGTATCGGCGTATTACAAAACGGAATTTATTTTGAAAAAACTAACAGTATCGCCAAAATGCAACAAACGGGTTTGTTTGTTTGATGGTCAGAGCAAGCTCCATATACGTCGCAGGCGCTCCCATAGGGACTGCCTGAAACCTCTGAATTACTGTCCAGCGCTCCATGGTTAAACGCCTAAACTTGGCCATCGACCACCACTGGAAAATGTTCAAAACAGTACTAAACCGGCTATGCACCGTTCTGGCCGAGTTGCTACTTGCCAAGGTAGTTCGTTCTTGATTTTGTTGTACAGGCTTGAACACAGCAAACTGCATTTTCCATGACTTTCCTGTACAAAATTCATATCCAATCTGGTCATTTTCCTGAATAGGGAATACTAGAAAATGCCGTCTCACGCCAGCGGAAACCTTGCTTGCATGTATCCTTACTATATTTGATTAATGTTTTTACAAAGTCGTGCAACATGTTTAGAGGGACTCGAGGACCAGTAGAAGTTGCATCAGCAACTATGCAAATCAAAGTCAAGGTTGGACAAAAACTGGTGAAACGCACAGTCACCCGAAGACAATATCCAATGACAGCCGCCTACGCATTCACAGATTATCGAGCTCAAGGTCAAACAATACCGTACGTCATTATCGATATTGCAACGCCTCCCAACGGAGGTTTGACATTGTTCAACCTCTATGTGGCTTTATCACGAAGTTCAGGACGATCAACAATACGATTGCTACGAGATTTCGATGATAACTTATTTGAACAGGCACACGATACAGATTTACTTATGGAAGATGACAGACTGGACAAACTAGACAGGATTACAAAAGAATGGTGTATAAGTATAGGCAGAGGACGTATTGTAGAGCAATTAGACCAATATTGAATAGACACATCCACGACATTCTATATGACACTATATTCTACATAACACTGGCATTAAGCAGATAGCGTTTACAGTACTCCAAGTTGCCAACAATATCAATTTTTTTTTACTCGAATGTCACGAGATACAAACGGCATTTGCCGCTCCGCGGATTGATCGGACTTGTAAAAAAAGTTGCTTCATTATTGGGGTTGGAGAAACCTTGCAAGCAAGGTAATAACCTTGACACCCCATCTCGTGTTAGTTCGTGCGATGTTGTACTAGTCGCATCGTATAAACAACTCACTAGACCTACTGACACGGACGGTACTGTTTAGACGCCATTCATCGACAGGGTTCACTGATAGAGGGCATTGCTGACCAGAAAGCTTTTATAATTTAAGATCCGGGAGGTCTGGACTTGGAATGGATTCCAAAAATGCATGCAACTATACTTTGTCGTCGGTTTCCGTAGAGCGCTTCCGAGTCAGCACCCTGATAGTCAATCGCAAAACAGAGATAATGTGGCATAGAATGGCCAAGTTATCACCAAGGCAAGCACCTAGGAGAGAGAAAGATATTCAATGGACGGATTAGTTTCTATTGCTTTGCCTTCGGTTCCGAAAAGACAAGATAAAAACTTGACTCAATCATTGTGGAGTAAGGCTGCTCTAACAGAGAACCACCACACATCTGGGACTTGTATCGCCGCATCAGCGAAGGTCCCGCAACACATTCGGAGTTGCTCGAGTTGTTCTTCACAGGTCCAGAAGGCTTCCAAGGTGAAAAGATGACTTCTTATGTCCTGCCACCCTTGACGTCGAGACAGGTGGCAGCCATGTGTTCGAAACCAGGCGCTATTTGCCTGGTAGCCATTCAATTCGGAACACCGCTACTCGTGTGCGCCTTGTGTCGGACGATCAGGGCCCCTTGATCATCCTGAGCAGAACTCAAAAAAGCACTCTGATTGCGGCATAATCACCGAGCAAGGAGAGCAGAGAAAAAAAAGTGTACGGACCTTCCATAGGAGCTTCCGCGTGTTGTGTTTCTAACACATTGACAATTGACGCGGCCTCAGATCAGCTTGGCTAGTGGTCTGATAGTACGTGCACTTATGAGAGTGAGGTATGTTCCGTAAGAGAGGCGCCCGGTTATCATTCCGTACAGACAAAGAAATCGAAGGAACGAGGGAGGGGATTATTTTAGTAAGACTTGTTTAAGGAATTCGATGAGGCTGCTTCATCACATTTTTGAAAAAAATGATCACTATACATTTACTACTTGTCGATTTTCTTTTCGCTTCATGGTATGATGGAGAAAATTTCTGGCTCTGTACTTTCATACGATTTTCTGCCTGCAAACAACTTCGCCCACCTCCTATCATCCCCTGTTGGCATCATTTCTGACCCATAAACCCTCGAATCGTCACTGGTCCATCTAATGCAAAGATGTGGCAATACATAGATCATCGTAAGGCAGTCCGTCACCCTGAATAACCCAATCTTATCGAACCAAACCGCCAAGCTCGAATACGCGACCGCAACTTGGAGTCCTCCTACTGCTCTTCATCGAATTTTTCCACATTATTGCCAAAAAGTTCCTCTCTGGTCCTCCGAAAGTAGGCCTGGCTGGTTGATTGAAAATTGTATGCATATAGCAGGGAGGGTGTATTGCTCAGATCTTGAATGGTTGGCAATATGTAGTAAGGCTATCCGTCACTGTACGGTATCTTTGAAAAGTGTTCGCATTCTTAGAACCAAGTACTAGGCGACCAAGCGACCAAGCTTTGTTCCAAGAGAATGTCGTAGGATATGATCAACTTGAAAATTCTTGATCCTGCTAGTGGTAGCTCTGTAAACAGAGTAACTGTTGTTGCTTGCAGAGGCGGCTGGTAGAGATGGAGCCATTTCTACAAATGCATAAGGCTTGAGGCCTTGAGGAGATGCTGGAACACCGTGAGGAGAGCGTCAATCGATATACAAGCAGGTTCCTTTTTGGGTTGTCAATTATTTTCTTTGCTCAACCGCGTCCCAAACTCTTAGGCGGCCTGAAATCTGTTCCTTCAATGTCACAACCGCTCACGCTCCAGGACCTACGTTCTAACGGATCTTCCTTGACGGCTACTCTGAACATCCTCCTCGCCAATCTCCACCTTCCCTTCGTTCTCGAAACTCCAGCAGATCTTACACCCTCTTTGCTTCTTGGAATACTTGAATGTATTCTTGAATCTCGCCTTCCTATTCCAATAAACATTCGAGAGTCACGGAGCGAGTCCGCAAAAGTTGAGGCCATGAAAACCTTCTTAGGTGTCTTGGAAAGTGATATTCTCCAAATGGATGTCGGATTAAGCGATGTGGATCCTAGGAAGCTTGCCGCAAGTGAATGGGATGAAGTCGTTTTCGTAGGAGAGCTTTTGTGTTGGTTGGGAAAACAGTCTGGGATAATCGCGGTTGATACCCCAGGTGACAACCAGAAGTACTTGGAAAAAGATGATGAAGAGAATGAAGAAGAGTTGGAGGATGTTTTTGGCAAGACTCGAGATAACACGGCATCATCTGGTCATTCACAAAATTACGCACGCGTAGCCTCGCCATCGACTCGTTCAACTCTGACGGATAGTGCACACACCGCACTGTTTATGGCCAACGGCGTGACCGAGAATTCGGATACAACTGCCATGTCCATGCCGCATCCTGTATCGCCTCCATCTACTCCTCAACGTCAGCGTCGAACCCATGATTATCTGGAGTCGCCTGCCGTTATCCAGCGACGTACGCCACTATGCATACACGAATTGGAGGATGACACATTTATACGTCGCGCTCTTGGAGACTCTGCTGTTGATAAAACGATAGAGCTAGAATCTCAAGCTGATTCCTCGATGTCTGATTGCGATTGTCTCACAGAAATGTCAGAAAATCCCCCTGTATCCATTCGGTATACAGGCTGGCTCGAGAGAGTGGATGCTAATGTCGAAATTGAATCATTTGAGGCCCGACGTAGGGAACGTCTTTCTAACAACATTCGAAGTAAAGCACAGAGTTATGTCGGTCTTGGACGCACACCAGGTCGTGACTTCTCGACTCCAACCAGTTCAAATCCTTTCCCTCGTTCCTTCAATTCTCGTAGCTCCCAAGGGGTGATAACCAGACACACCTCTCCCACGGAACATACCCTCGCACTGATGAATGAACGTGCTAGATTGCTAGCCGAGCTGGCCAGTATAAACACCCCTCGGGCGGCTAAAAATCGCTAACGCTCGCTCACTATGGAAGGTCCGTATACGTTTCTTTTTCTCTGCTCTCCTTGCCTCTGTGATAATGCCGCAATCAGAGTTGAGTGCTTATTTGAGTTCTGCTCAGGATGATCAAGTCCCGATCGATGATCAACCAACGCAAGGCGTACGACAATGGCGATGCTTCGGCCCTAATTCCGCGAGGCTTGAACAGCTACTCGGCCGATAACGCCCCCTGGCATTCGAACACACATGGCTAGCCAAACCGCATTCCGGGCCGTCGATTGATAAGGCTCAGATAGAACAATACAACGGTCCGTTTCAAAAGTTGCCCACTACAATGCAAGCATTATGCATTAGAAGCTATGTTCTAGACTTCAAGCGTCCTTTGCACACCAGACTCCACTGTAAGACTCCACGGCCAGGAGGCAGTGGGGTCTCAACAGGAATTGAACGGCTTTCAGCCGAACAAGCTTTTCAATTCAATGCTTCCGCTGCTCACTGTTACAACGTTTTCATCGTCCACGCCTCGCACGCAGACAACGACATTGTCTCTGGATCGACGGACATATCCGAAATATCTGAAGAGCGCGTATCCGGCTACATCTTCCGCGTTCCTGAAAGGCGCCAAAGTCTTCCAAGCCAAGTTTGAATATGCGATTCTGTAGGCGATCCTTCTGCCACTAGTGTTCGTATTGTCAATGCCCATATTGAGGTCCGAAGAATCATGTTTGACATCGAAAGAGGCGCGCTATGGAAGACTGTGGCTGTATAGGGAGAAATGGGAGGTTCATTTGAAGGATGCAGAAAATTGGCTGTATTTCGTGGGTCGTAGTATGACAAATCGAAGAAATCGGAAATGGAGGGTATAGGAGGAGCGTCTATTGGCACGTAATCTGCTATGTAGATTCCAAGGTTGGCTCGGGCGGAAGAAATGGCCGTTGGGTGAATAATCGAACGAGGGGGGCAGTGTTTTTCGAATTTTGTAACAGGAGGTGGGCCTAGTGCATGAGAGGACCTTCGAGAAGCTGTGATGACGAGCAGCGCAGTGTGGTGTGCACTATGTGTTTCATACTACGGATAATCTCGGTTGCCAGTTCCGGGTGTCTGCAGTTGTGCGTCGGCTGTCGTTCAAATTGAGCGCTTCAAGGGGGCTTTGCGACTTCCGGGGTCCTCGTCCGTAAACTATAATAAACGCAAGATCCGATCCCCACTCTTCGTTCGCCCAGTGCCAGCCAAAACATTCTTAACGAACATAACGTTCTTACAGCTCACTATGAGGACCTTCACGACCATCGCTGCTTTCATCCTCTCTCTCCTGGCTACCTTTGTTGTTGCTGCACCCATCGTAGCCCGAGACGTTTGGGTACCTCCAATCATCTCACCCAAAGCCGGTACCGTATGGAAGGTTGGGAAAACTTATGAGGTTACTTGGTACGTTTGACACAATCCGATTTCGATGGAGTCGGACGATGCCCTTCTCTGAGACTTTGGCTCATGTCTCTGTGTTTGCTTCTACCGTAACAGGAACACAGGTACCAAACCTGATCAAGTAACGAACCCCAACGGAAAAGTTTTCCTTTCCAAAGACGGGCTATTGGATATTGGCAAGTTCAAATCCCCATCTACATGCACCCGTAAATATGATTAACTGACTTTGCTTTTTATATAAATAGATCACCCACTCGCTACCGGTTTCCTGCTCACGGATGGCAAAGTGGCCGTTACGATTCCGAAGGGCACCGCTCCAGATGACCAGTACGCCGTCGTCTGTGCGTATATTTTGTCTTATATCCTCGACTGTGTTCACCCTTCTGATTTTTTCTCTGTCCAGTGTTCGGTGACTCTGGTAACGCAAGCCACAATTTCACCATCAAAAAATAATCCAGGACTTTACCTCATCGCTGCTTTACTGTATATTTTCTTTCTTTCTTCATCATAACGGACATGGACTTGAGTTTGTTTTATTCACGTGCGGTCGATGGGCCCAGCGATTGGGCATAACGCTCATGGACTTGGTCTTGTGGACAGATGTACCATTATTTGCAATGTTATCTTCGAGAATCATCTCTCTTCCATTTCTCACTATACGTGCGGTGTCTAGTAGTACTTCGTAATACACACTCAGATTCTTTCACTGCTTGACACGTTTTGTATACTATGTAGGAATTGATAGGTTCTGGCTCCATTTGAGTGCTTTCACCCCTTCATGTTTCTATAACAAAGTCAGAGCCCGTCTATTTCTGAGTCGAGGAAATTGCAGCCGTCTGCGATGCGGCACGACACTTCTTCAATCTATGTTCGACAAAGTGAAACTGTTATGGATTGGAAATCAAGAGATACCAAGCTACACTCACTTTCGCAGGCATGAATGGCTGGAAATGATTCCCAGGTATATCCCACATTTTCACTTCTTTCCCTAACAAACGTTCCCAACCCTCCACTGCAGTCCTGGCATCGTTTCGATCAGCCAGCCACGCCGGAATGTTTTCCCCAATATCCGATGCAAGCCCTTCTTTGCTACGCAGAAACACAGCCCGAGGATACCATTCCAATTTTGGAGGTTCGTATCGTGTTAAGAGCGCAGAATTCATCCGTAATTGGGTCTTCATCAACTTGGCAACCTCTGGATTGCTGCTGAATCCGGCATTCGAGTAGACAGCGCACTCGAGAAGCGACTCAGGCAGCAAGATACGATCAACAGGGCTGGGCGAGTCGATCAGCAATACCCCTTTGACCTCCAAGCCTCGCTGCATCAATTGACATGCGATCTCAAAGGCGACGACTCCTCCAAAAGACCAGCCTAGCAATGCATAATTGGGTCAACAAACAAAGGGGGACAAAAAGTAAATAATATGATATACGTGCCTCCGAGCAAAACAGGTCTGTATGCAGATTCACGTATAATGATCTCCGTGTATTCTTCGGCCATGATCGATATGTCAGCCCATGTCTCCTCAGAAACGAAGCGTGGATTATTGATTGCAAACACATCACGGCAAAGTTTTGAAACCCGTTCGTAGTAGTGAGTGAGTCCACTTCCGTCATGAATGAGGAAAAGCGGGGCCGCGTCGAAACGATCAGAGCGTTGCATGGGAACACAAGGCCGATCTGAACGAGAGACACCAGAGACAGATTTGTATGGACCTGCATTCCTGTGTTTTGTTATCTGGGCTTCGACCTCAGCTGACGTCAGAGCCGTCTCAAATAAGTCTATGGGCAATGACACTCCAAATTCGTTTTGAAGAAGATGAATGGCTTCGAGAGATATCAATGAATCCGATCTAAGGGCATGTAGCTCATCGTCAGCATGCAACTCCGTTTGTTCGAGCCCCAGCACATTTGCAAGCAAAGATTGAACAGTTGGCTCGTCAATCTTGGACTGGGTTGATGCCGTAGATAGTGTTCTGCGTCGAAGATCAGCTTTCCGCGCAGATAAAGGTGACATAATGTTGACGATATCGCGGATGGTGCAGCCAGACGAGATTGAAAACACGGTAGAGCCTTGAGAGGGAAACAGTTTTCGCAATTTGGCAGATATTTCAATGACCATCAGAGAATCCACGCCCAGAGAACCAAGATCCACATCAATATCAAGACTAGGTGGGTCAATGCCACAAGCTTCCGCCACCGTACTTGTAACGGTAAAACACAGATACTCGTCTGTAAAAGTTACGTTGCCAGAAGAAATACTTGAAGCACTGGATTCTGCCATGACCTTGGCCAACTCATCAAGGGTGCGAGCTTTCCAAAGCTTTTTAGTGTTTACGGAGGGGACCAATTCCTGAATTTTGGCAGATATTTCCATAAGCATCAATGAATCGACACCAAGCAAGTCCAAGTCCAATTCTGCACCAAAGGATAGTGGATCAACACGAGACACATCAGCTACGATTTTGCGAGCCTCATCACAGCAATCGACAGAGATTGTGTTGGAAATGTCGGATTGTGACATGCTCCCGATAACGCAACCTGGATGAGTTCTGTGATCATGATCCTCTCCTACGGTAGTCGCCAACCCTCGCACGAAAGAAGCCAATCGGAGTCTACGAAAACAAATTTCCTTGAGACAAGCGACGATCTGCTTGGAGCCTCCCAACTTGACAGCAAAGACTTCACCAACAACGATTCCTTCCCCAGAAGCACACAAATTCCCGCAGTAGATTCCATACTTCGCATTATTGTCGACCAACTGCGGAATAATTTTGACATGACCCACACGACTGCACACGCAAACGTCGCGGATATCTCCTTGGAGATTTGATAGAAATCCCGCAACGTGTAACAATGTATCCACAAAGACCGGGTGGACGACAAAATTGCTTTTATCATAGCCTTGAGGGAGTCGAGCGACAGCATATCCTTCCAGTCCACCACCTACAACGGTGATCTTTTGGATGGTGTGATATTCCTTCGAATACGAAACCACACGGGGGAACAAGACCTCATATACTGTTCGCGTCGAGAAGCTCTCCGAAGGTTGTCGTCCATTTTGCGGATCAGAAATAACCTCGAGAATCTTCTGTGAAAGGTCGTGGATTTGCGAAGTGGATTCTTGAGGTGTGAATGTAGCTTGGTATCGTCCGTAACAATGAACCACTTCATCATTGTATAAATCCCGTTGGGAGCAAATACTGAACATACCGGACAGATCGTCGATGATTGTCACAGCGGTTAAGATAGTGGTGTGAGAAGCAGCGTCGTAAACCAATGGGTTCGTATACTCGATATCAGACAGAATAATTGCGGTGTCGAGGCGTGATGATGTAAGTTTGATGCTTGCAAGAGCAAGCTCGTTATAAACAGATCCTGGACACAGACGCTGCCCTGCTACAACATGACCTTGAATGAATGTCGCTAAAAATCCGATTGGGGTTTCGTAGACCGCGACGCGCCCGTTCGCCCACCCCGGAGTTTGTTGTCTCGCGTGTATCATTCGATACTGGTCAATTTGCTCCACGTGATCCTTTGCTTGGCCTTGAAGATTATCTTTTCTGTATGGAACCCAGAAATCTACCGGGTTGAATGGGTACAAGGGTAAATCCACACATGAGACGGACGAAACGTGGCAAAATACATCCCGCCAACAGACGGGAACTTTACGCAAGTACAACTGAGCCAGCGAGTCTGTAAGAGTAACCCAAGAATCTTGACCTCTAATTAGAGAGGGAAGGAATAAGGTATCCTTCGTTACTTTTTCATGTGTTTTTACCATGGGGAGACATGAAGCGTGAGGACCTATTTCTATCCAAACGTCGACGTGGTCAAATTTGTTCAAGTAGACATCGATGCCTTGTGTCAACAAAACGGGTTGTCTGCAATGATGGGCAAAATATTCAGCGGTGATGCTTGTCGAATCGCCAGGTAAAACGACATCTCCTAACGTATTGGAGATGACGGGGATTGTTGGGGGATGTATGGAGAGCTTGTGGGCGAGAGAAGTGATCTCGTGTAAGATTGGGTCCATGGAAGAACTATGGTAACCGAACGGTACGTCGAGGAGGACACTCTTGCAGTGAACATGGACGTCCAGATATGTCTTTAGTTTCTTCAGATCCTCTATCGGACCAGAGAGGACACAATTGGAAGGGCTATTGTAGCATGCAATCGAGAGCCTCGGGCATGTCATGATTTCGGTCAACGTGACAGGGTCTAGTAAGCTGACAGAAAGCATGCCCGTTGTGCCTGAAGCGCATTTCCTTATCATGAGCCGAGATCTATTGGCAACGAGAGACAAGGCGCTTCGAAGGGAGAGAACACCAGCAGTGACAAGTGCTGCATATTCTCCAAGGCTTCAAAACATACTTATCATATGTCATACGTAGAGGGAAAGCTTCATACCTGTGTCCGATAACAGCAATCGGCTCTACTCCCCAGGAGATCCATAATCGTGACAGCGCATACTCCAGCGAGAAAACAGCAATTTGATCAACTTCGCATTTTCCCGCTTGTGTTGACTCGCAATCATCTTCCTGACCAAGGATCATTTCCAACATCCCTTGGAAGTCTAATGATACCAGAATTGACTGACACTCATCAATGTGATTCCTGAATAAGGGGCAAGTCTTGTAAAGCTGTGAGCCCATTCCAAGATATTGGTTTCCTTGGCCGGAGAACACAAATATCACTTTTGACGTCGGAATGGTGTGTGTCCGAACGATTGATGCGGTGTTTAGTTTCTCGACCAAGTCCAATGCTTCACACCCGCTCACGGCCAGCCGATATCCATAAATTTCTCTGCGAGCTGTCGCAGTGTAAGCGATATCACAAATACGCATACGTGTAGTTTGAGAACCACTCAGAAAGTCGATGTACAGCGCTCGAAGCGCCTCCACAGCCTCCACGGTCTTGCCGGAGATTGCCAATACAAATGGAATTTTATCGTCGACTTCCTGTATACCGCGGCCGTCTTCGTATTCCTCTAGTAAGAGTGAAGCGTTTGATCCAGCAGCGCCATAATTGTTCAACACTGCGAGCCTAGATCTCTCTTCTTCATCTGACCCGAACAAAGTCCACGGTTTCATTTCCAGATCCAGAGCAATCCCGTCTGTGTCCAACGGTCCTATGAGTGGATTGAGTTTGTTCACAGAAATCAACCTCGGTATAATCCGGTAGCGAAACATAAGAAGTAACTTTGCAAGACTTGCGGAACCAGAGGCGGCCTCTAAGTGACCGATATTAGCTTTCACAGAGGTTACGTGCAAAGGGTTCTTCGTCTTCCTTGAAGCCGATCCAAATACCCGCCTTATACTCTCCATTTCAGACACATCCCCTACTTGCGTCCCTGTCCCATGGGCTTCAAGAACACTGACCATATGAGGATCGATTCTTGCGTTCTCCATCAGTCGTAAGAAAAGTGCTTGTTGACTTTCGATGTCCGGCCGCGTGATCGAACTAGAATTATCACTGTGATTAACCTCTACACCTCTGATAACTCCTAAAATCCTATCATTCTCGTCGACCGCATCGGAGAGCCGCTTCAGAACAAACAGCCCGCATCCTTCAGAACGAGAGTATCCATCAGCTAAGGCGTCGAATGGCTTGCATTGGCCGGAAGGGCTGAGGAAGTGACCTTTGTCCAACCCTATGAACATCTAGGAACGCTAAGATCAATGGTGTGATTCTCTGCAATACAGAACGCGTACATCAGGGCTTGTGATAACGTTAACGCCGCCTGCAAGTGCAGCGTTGCAATCCCTATTTTGTAAGGCACGACAGGCTTGGTATATGGCAACGAGAGAAGAAGAACAAGCTGTATCCACCACAACGGATGGACCGCCCCATCGCATTACATAGGAAATTCGACCACTCTGAAATGATCGAAGAGTGCCTGCGCAGCCGAAGTGAGATTCGTGATGATATCAAGCCAGAAATAATGATAACGCATACCTGTGCTATAATATATGTCAATTTCATCTCTCAGGTTCACCGTATAATCATTTGTCGCTGCACCAATGTAACATCCAAATTTATTCCGCTCAAAGCATTTGGTCGCATCAGGAACATAGCCCGCGTGACTCAAGGCAGCATGAGCAACATGTAGAAGAATTCGCTGCTGAGGGTCCATACTCCGAGCTTCGCGTGGAGAAATATTGAAGAACTCGTTGTCAAACGCGGCAGGATTAGAAATAAAGTTTCCGGTATGTGCATTGAGTTGATATGAGGAAGGGGCGTTGTTGTAAGACGTTACATCGAATCGCCATTCCGGGATCTGTAACCGTAGTTATGATTCCATTTAACACTGACTGATGCAGACCGAATTCTTACAGTTGAAACTGTACTCAGTCCATTCGCTAAAATGCCCCATAATTCTTCGGCGCTATCGGCACCAGGCATTTTGAGCCCCATGCCCACAATCGCTATTGGCTCCAACTTTGGGAGTCCAAAAGATATCGAATAAGTGTTTTGAACCACGACACGCGTTCTTCGACTTGAAAAGACTTGCTGTACGCCTTTCATCAAACTATCGCCTGGGCCTATATTCACTAACTCCACGATTTCAGACATGTTTGTGACATGTTTTGCAGCTGACGCAGTGACTAGATCCCAATTGACTGGTTGGGTTAAAATCATATCAATGACGACCTCGACCAGAGGCAGTGATGAAGATGAAGAGGATATCATATCTCCGGTCAGGGTCGAGAACAAAGGTGCAACAAACTCAGACGGAGCCGGAAACTTGATATTTCTGCGTACGAGGTCAGAAAGAACCTGGTTTCTGGTGCATAGGTGAGCGGGATATGCGTGATAAAGGCCGTCAACCAGAGTTCCTGATATAGAAGCTAGATCGTGATCGAAGGAGGCAGCGAATGATGCAAGTATGTCTGGACGGCCAGACACAGTAACTGCATTCTCGTTCAAAACAGCAGTTAAATACAGAGGAATGTCGGGATTCTGGTAGCAAGTATGCGATCAAGATCTTGTTGACTTTGAATGTCACTCTACCCACCTTGACATTGAAGTCAACCAATAAGGTCTTGAACCGTGCTATTTCTACTCCCACGAAAACTAGACTCCAAGGCAAAAAGATTCCTATAGTAGCATTTTTGGCCAAAGTTTGAACGCGATGGACCTGAACGCGAACACCGATCCATAACGCCACCTTGAAGATTTCGACGGCATGTGATATGTAGGAGAGAGTTGTGGTAGATGATGCCACAACACAAGCTGATAGCATTCCAAGCGAGAAACCGAGAATACCAACATGTTGCCCTGTGTTATCCTGCAGAATTGCAGAGAAGGGTAATTTGTTGTTGTTAGAGATAAGAGATTCCGCGTACGCAAGATAGCGTAGGGATTGGGTCAAGGAAAGAAAAGAGGTCGATATGACGACATTTTGAGAATAGCCAGGATTTGCAAGAGAGAGAAGCGAAGCTGGTGTAGAGAAAGCTGAGACGTCGATATCAATGAGCTCCAAGTCCATAGGAGGAAGAGAAGCGAGCTCTGTGATGAACGCATGGTAGCAGGAAGAAAGCAAGAGCGAACCGAGAGGTGAAGACGCGTGCGCGATAGCTTGTGCACGATAATGAGGAGAAGCAGCAGCGGCTGTTCCGACACCTGAGAAGATAGGGATCTTGACCATCGTTAAAGCGAGTCTTTTTTGTCAATGCGGCATAGGGAGTGTTAGTTAAGAGTAAACCAGCATGCCCAAGTCTCAGACCTCGGTATTTAAAAGTTCTTACGACTGTTGAAAAACGATTGGCAGTTGACATCGAACTCGAACCGACCAGATGACCAGATAAAATGCAACTTGAAGTCCCCTTTTGACCACGATTCTCAAAGGCCACGATGGCTACTTTGGATTATATCGAGGTCCCCTCGTATGCTACTCGTCTCCCGGATACGTCTCCTGCAACAGCGACCTCTCTCAAACCAGAGCCAAAAATTGTGACGTCGTTTCCTCTCCCTGGCCCCGAATCCCCGACGGCGAACACTACTCACTCTCCAAGCAAACCGACGTTCGGCCATCTCCCAACAATGCTGCTGTCGTCCATGCTCCAGATGCCGTCTACGCCCGTAGCAAATCCTCGGGGCGCGGGAACTTCTCTCATGAGCACAAGGGATCCGCTCTCACTTCCCATAATGACCGTCAACTTCAAACGATTCACCTCCAAAATCGGTCCTCTGTTCTGGTTACAGGATCGTATTGAGGAGATCGTAACGTGGAAGAAAGGTTGGAAGGTGACTACAGTCTGGATGGCTGCTTATGCCTTTCTCTGTCTGTTCACTCCGTCTTCTATACCAAACACAAGTTATTGACCTGCCATAGGCTTTTTCCCCAGACTGGTGTTACTTCTTCCCCATGTACTTCTGATCGCGATTCTACTTGCTACTCATCCGTCTCGTCAGTCCGTCGGTCACAAGTCCACGGCAACCCCTGCTCCACAAGCTGGTGAAGGCAGTGTTGACTGGCAGGCCAATCTCCAAGGCATCCAGAATCTTTTGGGCTTTGTGTAAGCCTTGCCATACTAATTGATTTATCTCATCTGTGAACGTGATGTAGGGCCGACATTCACGACGCATTCATCACTTTCCTCCCATACCTCACCCACTGCTCTCCGTATACGCCTGTTCTCTTCTCTTCGGCTTTAATATCATTCCTGATTCTACTTCCGATGATTTATCTCCTGCCGCTCCGTCCAACATTCCTCGTAATTGGGTTATTACCGTTCTTCCTCACGCATCCATTCACTCAATCAACGCTGTTTCCATTACTCCGTACCGTGGTGGTCAGACCTTTTCGAAAGGTTATTATTTCTAACCTGAACAGGTTCGTTGATAACGATAATCTTGGGGATAAGCAGTGGAGAGCCGATGTGAAAGAAGTCGAATTGTATGAGAACGAGAGATGGAACCCAAAGTCAAAAGATGCCTCTGCCGAAAGCTATGAAGGTGGTAGTAAAATAAATGTCGTCCCTAGCGGCTGGGGAAAGAATAAATTGAAATCTGGCGAGCGAAAGCCTTGGACAAGAGGAAGGGATGGATGGAGCGGCATCTCCGACAATGGGATTGGAGAAGTTAGGTCTGTCGTACCTCTTCACTCTCATTCAATGAATGCTCTAATCCGATTTCGGTACAGTAGCAACCTGATATTTTCACTTGAGCCTGGGTGGTCATTCGTTGAGACAGAAGACTGGAGACCTGATCTTGAGGCCACATGGATCCCAACGGTCGGCGCAGACGATAGTAAGTTCCTAATAAAACACTTCTGCATTTAGTTCTCATCGATCTTGCATTAGACGGTTGGGTCTACACAAACGACGCGTGGTTAGACCCGAAACCTTGGCCATCAGAAGAATGGAAGGCATCGGGCTCAATGACACGGCGAAGACGATGGACACGAAGAATCTATTTCGTTGGTCCATAACGCATTCGTCGTCCCTCATTCTTTCGAACGTTACGCTGGATCGCCTTAATATATGTTCCATATAAACTACATTAATTTTTTATAAATCGTTCTTTCTTGTTATCCTGTCTGTTCCACTCTGACATATATCTAACCTCTCGAAGTTGCCACATCCATGACTTTAGCTTTAAACCATCCTAAATGTTCTGATGCAGCGGATTTGGGACTGCGACCAGACGCCATCAACAAGATGTCGACTCCAGCAGCAAGCTGCCACGAGAAGCAGATCCTTTACCTCTCACCCGGGGGACTACTAGCAGTAGTAGCCAGGAGGCTGTGTGTCACAGCGTCATGATTTACTATGCTTCTTGTATTCAATCCATTATTTCTGCAGTAGGTCCCCCAGATCGATGGTACACGCTTGACATGGAGTTTATATGCATGCCGGGCGTAGAATATTAGCAGATTTCGGGGGGTGTCCTCGTGCTTTTCCAAACAGGATTGCTTTATTTTTGCCTTGTGACTGATCACCCATATATCCAGATAGCAGATCAAAAGGGTTCAGGCCACAGTCCCAGGACTGGCTCAAGCTGGTCTAAATATACATTGATTCCAGTGGTCCGCACTGCGCGGGATGATTATTTATTATGATGATATGATAGATCCGAGCAATAGCCACTATCAGTTTTACTCTAGCTAGGAGCTTTCCCCTCGAATTCGTTCAGCAGCCTACGTATCAACTCACCCTGAGCCAAAACGGTGGTCTGCAGCTCAGAAAGTTGTTTACTCAGATCTAGCGAAAGATCAGTAACCTCCCTGTAATCCAGTTCGGCAGATCCCATGCCCCTATTGTTTGGATGAGTATAGATGTTGTCAAACGATGGCCGGCGTGGGCGAGCACTTGACATGGCAGGTGTTAATGCCTCGCCTTGCATTTCAGACTGGGGCGTAAATCGGTGAGCGAATAAGCACAGAGATAGTCAGACAGACTTCTTGTTGCGACATAATATCCCAAACCAAGCTGAATTCCCTTCCAAGCACAAATGTCGGTAATGCAATCAACAGCAACCCAAATATGAGTAGCGGAATGGTCACTAATCGACCGAAAAATGTATTGGGTGTGATTTCACCGTAGCCTACAGTTGATATAGCTAACGGTACGTGAGCCATGACCAATACCGGCGAATTTTCCATAACTTACTGGTAAGAACAAACCAAGCCGCAGCAGGTATTGACTGGAAAATTGTTTCAATGTACAGTCAACGTAAACACCAAAATACATACAGCAAATTGAGTTGGAACTCCCTCTGAATCAATAAACATTCCTAGAGCTGGATCCCAGGTTCCTCGCTCGATGAAGTACCTAACAGGGGCAAGTGAGGGAGAAGTGGATGAAATGGATTTCAGACTTACAATAATGTGCTGAAAACGATCAATACCATCACCACGAAGAAACTCAGTGCCAGAAGTGCGTGTTGCGATCTTCTGAAGGATAGGATCATGACCTCTATTGTGCTAACAGACAGTCGTGAAGAAGAGGATCCGAAACAGGAGCGGATGACTTACAGTAGAATGGCATTGTTGTTGCGGAAGGGTCTGAATACACGTAACAACCGAAAGGTTCTAAGGATGGAAAACCTGAAGAACGTTGACTGCATTTGTCGGGTGAGAATCCATCAACAAAGGGATTAAATGGATTTTGTTACGGTATCTTGATGTGCTGCAATTTCAATGTAGTATGGTAATATTGCCAACAAATCGATGATTCCATAGAAAGCTGTGGGTCACGTAAGCACCATATAGAAAGAAGAAAACGAGCACTTGCAAGTCATCCACCGAAGGAGAGTCGGCCAAGAACCACTCCAGGCTATGGTACGCGCAATATACTCCACCGTAAAGAGTGCTACGAGCGAAGTTTCTAACCCAAACCAAACTCTTCCTGAGATCGAATGGAATGTGGGTATGGTTTCAAGGATTGTCACGAGTGCAGATAATACAATGAGCGATGTTGAGAATACATGCATTATGAATGCAGCTGGGGAAGAAGCAGGCTGCTCAAGTACAGCGTGTAACGATCTTTTCCAGGGCGGTCCTGGGACAGTGAGGTCCGTAGTGCTGCCATCAATAGTTGAGAAAATACCCTCGACGTCGTGAGGCGAACCAGAGCGATGTGTTGGGGAACCAAGTCTAGACAAGGGAATCGGTTGAGACATTCAGCATAGAGTACTTTTTCGGTGTGTAGTAAGCTCAGCGCTCAGATTCAAACGTTGTCCAAAAAAGGAAACAGACCACGAGTTCTCCCAATCTGTTGCGGCTTGAAGTTGCCCGGGCCATCGATGCCTGAACAGATAACTTTGTGCGCAGCCTGCTATACAACTAATTACTATTAAAAGCGTCTGCCGCCGTGGACAAGAAGGCTCGCTGCGGGATCAAATAGCGTTCTATCTACTGCGATTGGAAATTTCTCAGGTGTTAATCGGATCTGTCCGCTGTTTGATTGCAATATGATATCTCTTTGTGGTACTTAACATGTTCTTTGTTCTATTTCATTCTGTTATCACCATCTCCAGTTTCCTCCGGTAAAGCCAGCGGGACACTATGAAGCATGACTACAAGGACGCCTCATCTGTGTCTGTGTCGACATTGCCACTGACCCGGGGGTACCAACAAGAACTTCTCGACGAAAGTTTGAAGCGCAACATCATCATCGCACTCGACACAGGATCTGGTAAAACACACATTGCTGTCCTTAGAATGAAGGCTGAAGTGTTGGAACGTGAACAAAAAAAGGTCTGTCCGCACTCGTGAATTAACTATCCTGGGGACACCCACACATTTGTTCCTTTTAGCTAGCATGGTTCGTTGCCCCAACCGTAGCGCTCGTCGAGCAACAAAGAGAAGTGATATCCACATACATTCCTGTCTCAGTGGGCATGGTTTCCGGCGCATCGGAGCCAGATCAATGGAAAGATCGTTCACTTTGGAGACAGATTATCGATACCCATCGCATTATGGTAACAACTCCTCAAGTTTTGTTGGATGCCTTGCGCCACGGTTACGTTAGTCTTGGCGGGGACATCTCTCTTCTGGTTTTTGATGAGGTCCACCACGCAGGAAAAAATCACCCGTACAATGCGATAATGAAAGAATTTTACTTTCAGTTGCCTCCGCGTGGCTCTGCCCAAGCAACTTCCCGTTCTGCGAGGCCTATGATCTTGGGATTGACTGCAAGTCCTATTTTTGGCGGTAAAGTAGAAAGAGCATTCCAGTAAGCAGACTATTAGCTCGAGACGTGCAATTTCTAACGTAGTACTACCAGGGTGATCGAACAAAACTTGGACGCAGTAATCCGCTCTACAAGATTAAACCGCGAGGAGTTAGCTCAATTTGTTCATCGCCCAATATTCAAGCATATCCAATACATTCTGCCACCCTATTTTTATCAGAATGGAGAAAATGGGTCATTTCCTTTCACCTGTCGCCTACCATCCCACAATTTCGCTTCGCTTCAAGCAGTGGTCAACCAGTTGGATATCGAAGATGATCCATTCATTAAATCTCTTCGTAAATCGGTCGCAGGAATGTCCGCAGGTCCTCAACGCCATCAAACCGACCAGAAGTTGTCCAAGGTGCTCCAGAAGGGCGACACTCTGACGCATAGAGGACTGAAGGATTTCCTGACGTCAACTTGTGCGATATGCATCGATCTAGGACCGTGGGCAGCCGATTGGTATGTTCAGAAAGTCCTGGAGCAAGCACAAGCGGCGAACCGCCCTTTTAAGACCGTCGTCAGAAACTGGGAACCTTCGGAAAGGCAGTACCTTTTGGATATACTAGCAAAGGTGGATGTTATCCCGGTGTCCTACGATCCGGAGGACATAAGTCAAGGTGTCACAAACAGAGTCGTGGCTCTCTTTCAAGGACTCGTGAACGAAAAGCTGGATTTCGAATCTCATCGGGAGGAATTTAGTGGGATTGTTTTTGTGACGCGGAGAGATGTATGCATTGCGTTAACAGAGGTCGTCCGCCATCATCCCTTCACCCGCGACCTTTTCCAAACGGGATGTCTGCTTGGCACTTCGGCCGATTCACGTCGGACAAGCTTCTTGGATGTCACTCGCAACCTTGTCAATCAACCGCAGGCTGAAGTTTTAGGTGATTTTAAGACCGGCGTTAAGAATCTGATTATCTCCACAAGCGTTGCAGAGGAAGGAATCGATGTTCAAGCTTGCTGTTCTGTGATTCGTTGGGATCCTCCGCAGAACATGATCAGTTGGGCGCAAAGCAGAGGACGTGCGAGAAGGAAAAGGAGTTCGTTTATCATTATGTCAGTCGAAGGCGATATCCCCTCGGTGCACAAGTGGCAGGAATTAGAGGCCGAGATGGTTTCCTTGTATAATGATCCAATTCGGAACTCTCAATTTTCATCGGATGATGATGAAGATACTTCTGACACCGACTTTTATTTGGAATTTGTAGTTCCAGAAACCGGGTGAGTTTGTCGAGCTTTCTCAAGTAAATTCTTGACCGTCAAACATCCAATCAGGGCCAAGTTAACTCTGCATTCCGCTATTGCACATTTAAATCACTTCTGCGCTGTCCTTCCAACTGCAGGTTATGGAAACTGTCTTCCGGTGTATGAAACAGATCCTCCTGAATTTCCAGACGAATGGCACTTGAATTCCAGCCCATACAGTGCCCCTCCATCTCAACCCGGACCGTATGGTGCTACCGTGTATCTGCCTCGACATCTACCCCAGGGACTCCGCGTTTTCACCACCGAACGTGTACACCGCCGTAAAGTCGATGCGAAGATGTTTGTAGCATTCCATGCGTACAAGGCATTGTACGAGTTTGTTGAGGAGCAGTTCTTGAACAAGCATCTGTTGCCGTTATCCAGGATCGATCCGGACGAGCAAGCCTTATTTGATTCTGGGATACAAAGGAAGAGTGGCATGTCATCAGTCACAAAACAGATAGATCCATGGGCACGAGAAACAAGTTCATTAGATTGGTGGGCTTTCGAGCTTGCTATAGGTGATGAGCTGCCTATCCTCCTCATGTTTGTTCAACGCGAGATGCCTGACCTAAGGATTGAAGAGCTTCCCACGCTGTATATACCAGGTCGTGGCGCGGTGACGGTATCCATCAAACCCCTTGGAAGTGTTGACACTCTGAAGTTTTCTATCGATGACGCACGAGAATTCACTCGTCGGCTATTATGGAGGATCCCAGGCTCCAGGTTGAAGATAGATTGGGATGTGAGCTTCGAGTACCTGTTTTACCCTCGTTCGAAGACCGTAGATTCTATATGGGACGTTCGGTGGCAATGGGTATGCAATGGATCAGGGTCTGCACCAGAAGATTCGCGTCTTAACGCCGAATATTTCGGGAAATCGTTCGACCATCCTACAGATATAACTTTCGTGCGGAGTAGTGGTCGGAAACGCGAGGACTTTCGATTTTTAGCATGGAAATTCGAAAAGGTCACCTTCCAGGAGCAAGAGAAAATCAGGGAGCGATATGCTCGGCGAGGGCATCGGGAACTCGAGATTACGTACCCGTTGATGCTGGTAAAACCGATCGGACGCAAAGACTTCCTCGTTCCCTTTCCCGACGACGACTCTAGGAAGAGATTCGACAGTGAACCAGAGCTTCTCGTTGCAAGCCATTCAACAGTTCATGTTTCATCCCCTCACTATGCACAGTATGCAAGGCTTCTTCCGTCCATTTTGCGACATCTCTCCGTGACGTACACAGTACACTCCTTTCGTAATACTATACTTGCCACTACTCCTCTGGCCACGCTGCCTTTCGAGACGCTGCTTACAGCACTCTCTGCACCTGCTGCGCAGATGCACACCAACTACGAGCGAATGGAGACCCTTGGCGACACGGTATTGAAGTTGATGACGAGCATTCAGGTTATGGCTGATCATCCATTTTGGCACGAAGGCTATCTTTCTATGAGGAAAGACCACGTAGTCGCTAATGTGACTTTAGCCCGATGTGCCATGTCCAAAGAGTTGTATAGATGGATCATCAGGGACCCATTTGTGCCGACTAGATGGTTGCCCCAGGTTGAGACCGCAGAAGTAACGGAGGTGTCAGAAGCTGATGAAGCTCTAGGAAAAGAAGAAAAGTTGTCTACAAAGCTTTTGGCAGATGTTGTGGAAGCTCTGATCGGAGCGGCCTATCTGTACGGAGATTTCGAGATGGGGATCGAATGCGCTAAGCTGTTTGGCATGGGCGTACGATGGAACTCACTACCCGAGTCTTTGGGGATTGTCGTTGGGAAGATGGAACCTTTAGACGATCTTCCTTTGCAAATGATCGACCATGTCGAAAAGATGCTGGATTACGAGTTCACAAAGAAGACCCTGTTGGTCGAAGCCCTGACGCATCCAAGCTACAGTATGCACGTCCGCGCTCGACCTTACGATCGTTTGGAATTTTTGGGTGATGCCGTCTTGGATATGGTCGTCACCGACTATCTCTATCGAGCTCCAGGAAAGCAATATACCCCCGGGCATATATATCTGCGCAAGGTAGCCATAGTAAATCTTCATTTCCTTGCCTTTATCTGTCTCAACTGTTCGTTGTCGCTGGACGCATCTATGCCGAAGCGCACCGACGAAGGTGAAATTCAGGCGGAGGTCGAAGACAACAAGGTCTATCTTTGGCAGTGTCTATTACAATCAAACGCGATCATCATGGAGGATATGTATCTTACTTCAACTCGGTTTAAAAAAGTTGCATCGCGGATTCAAACCGAGTTGAAGGAAGCTTCTATCTATCCTTGGGCAGCGTTGACAAGTCTCCAAGCCCCCAAGTTCTTCAGCGACATTGTAGAGAGCTTGCTTGGCGCGATTTACCTTGACACGAATGGGGACTTGAATGCTGTTCGGGAAACTCTCCGAGTCCTAGGGCTAATACAAGTGTTGGAGCGCATCGTTAACGTGGATATCGATGTCCTGCACCCGGTTTCGCGGTTGGCGCAGTGGGCCGGGAAATCGACACCACAGAAGAAGATCAGATATCAATTCGAGGTCGCGAATGGGAGGATATGCTGTAGGATTCTGATGAGGGACAAGAACGAGATAGAATTGGTGGACCAAGATCAAGCCATGGACGAAGGAGAGGATGAGTTGCTGATGTCAAAGGTTGTTCAAGTAGAAGCGCCATATCGAGGACAGGCTAGTAGAGATGAAGTGAAATTTTCCGCTGCAGAGGAAGCGATTCGGGTGTTGCACTTGAGAGAGGAAGAAAATGCCCAAGCTCAAGGATTAACAAATGATACCTAGATAGCGGGGTAAATTATTGTGTGACAATGTATAGCTACATAGATAGAATTCGATTTTTTTTGGATCTTGCTGATGATTCTTGTTCTCCGAGATTGTCCGTGATAAACGGAGGCCTTGTCACTTCCGGTGGCACCCCACTGTATACCTGAATCCCTCTCAGCGAGCTCTTTTATATCTTGGAATCCTGCTCGCTGTGCGTGCCACTATCACAGAATACACTCTGATTAAATCCGACCATGCCGGACTCAGATGCTATCCTAACTCAGATCCTCGCCCAGCTCCAAGCTCTCCAGGTTTCACAGCAAAATTTACAAGCCAAGGTGCGTCTTGTCTTTGGGGTATAAAACTGCTCGATGTTCTACGTTCAGGACGTATGTGTTTGCAGGTTGATAGTTTGACTCGTTGTCACAGTCCGCCAGCCTCACCCCTGTCGGCGGGCTCTGGCAGACGAGGTTCTCCGTCTATCATTACAGGGCCGCTCCCGACTGCGCCTGGTTTAACATCTCCTTCTTCTTCCAGTAGCATTGTGCAGGAGAAACCGAGCACAAATGAGAAAGAAAGGGAGAAAAACTTGTACCCGTCCAGGGTTTTGTTGACGAGTAAGTCCCGATATCCCGACTCTTGCAGTTCTGGATGTACGCAAAGATTTCCCTTCCTCCACTAGCGTACCCTGGTCAACATGGAATTCATCCTTTTCCCATGAATTGGGGTGCATCTGAGTCATCCGTTCGTGGTCCAGTCATATGCTCACGATTGACCTCGACCATCAAGCAACGAAACGCAATTGGTGCACATTCGGGATCATATTCCATCTACCGTGCACTTTCCATTGCTATGGGGTCCTTGTCCCCAACCCATAAACCTGATTATTCGATGACGGAGCCTCCGGTTGACGTTCCCCCAAATGAAAGATGGTTTAATAGCAGCAGCATTGTTTCGTTTGATCCGTGGGGTCATCTTGTTCCGCAAGTGTTCAGAAAGGAAATCCAAGAGTTGGGGCTGGATATCCGTCCTAGCATCGCCATCACAAAGGCTCACATCAAATTATCCGAGATCGACGAGACTTCGCGGAAGGGGACTATTCCTATTGACGGCAAGATTGTGTTAAAGAGTCGTCCTTTGCTCAACCCTGATGGAACGGAAAGCGATGCTGATCCTGGGGTCGAGATTGTCTCTAGTAAAGCTGCTGTCGAGCCAGTATGGTATTTACCTGGTGTTGCTGAGCGCTTTGGAATGTACGTCTGTTCCTTGTGCCTTTTTCATATGATTTAGAAATTCCTCTTTCTAACTGTCTTGTGATTTTTAGTTCTGAAACTCTTCTGCGCCGTGCACTTTTCGAGGATACCGGAGGGATGTATCCGGAACTTATCACCCGACCCGATATCAAGGTTTTTCTTCCTCCTATCGGAAACCTCACGGTGTATATTTGTGAGTTTTTACTATCACTGACATTCACACGATCGTTCATGACAAATTGCAGTTGGTAACCCAGCTTACTTGCGTGACGAGTCTAAGGAACTGACTTTGCGTGTTCACGATGAATGTACGTATTTCTTGACCTCTATTACATATTATGAAATATCTGACCCTGTTTCTCATAGGTAACGGATCTGACGTATTTGGATCTGATATCTGTACTTGCAAGCCTTACCTTGTATTCGCAATTGAAGAATGTATCCGTTGTGCTCAGCGGGGTGGTGTCGGTCTTGTTGTATACTTCCGCAAGGAAGGCCGTGCTTTGGGTGAAGTTACCAAGTCAGTTTCTTCTTTTCAGTTCTCTGTATGCCCTTTGTGATACTAAATTTCCACCCAAAGATACTTGGTATATAATTTGAGGAAGCGTGGAGGAGATTCTGCCGACAAGTACTTCAAATCTACGGAACTCATTGCTGGAGTCAAGGATATGCGCTTCCAGGCGCTGATGCCTGATGTCTTGCACTGGCTAGGCATAACCAAGATTGACAACATGGTTTCCATGAGCGATATGTACGTGTTTTTAGTATCATATTGGTGGTCTTCTGTTCTAGATTCTCGATGTATAGGAAATACAATGCTATTGTTCAATCTGGCATACCGATTCTTAAACGATACGATTTACCTGGCAAGTCGTTTCGATAATCACTCCCTAGAGAATGCTAACCGTACAAATAGACCATTTGATTCCAATGGACTCTCGTGTAGAAATTGATGCCAAGATCGCTGCCGGATATTTCACTAGTGGCAAACCAGTTACAGAGGCTGATTTGGTCAAGACAGTTGGACGAGCTTGGGAAGAGACGGAGCACTAGCTGTACAAATGTGTTACATTTTTCTTGATTGTAGTTTACAGTGTATGTGCAAATATTTTAGTGTATATAACAGTAGTGAACTGTAGTTTGTTAATGAGAGGGCACCCGAGTGGGATGGGCGATGGAATGCTTTCAGTACACGCCAAACATCTCCATAAGTATAATCTGTTCGCAAGAGAAGCGATGGGAAATACTGCTCCGTGAGAAAAAGCCAGGTATTAGAGAGTGAACATATTATAGTATTAGGTGCGTACCATATCATAACCAGATACTGAAAAATTTCAAAATAAGTAGTTGGTCCCTACTTTGAAAAGCTTTCGGAACGAGGGGAGCCCGAGAGATACAGTTGGCCGTGGATTTGGCGGACGAAGAACAATGAAGCGTGTTTGGTCAAGTGGCTCTGACAACACCAAAATATCACAAGCAACCGTACGATGATCAACGGGGTCGTCATTCACGGTAGCGGGATATTTAACACCGTAATCCACGGTGGGCAATGCCCGAATCTGAGAATACTTCTGTTCGAAAATCGGGACCTTCTCAGACTTTCAATCCGTCCCCACCCTTGTCCATCAGCCAACTTGTAACTGAGGCCAATGAGAAAGACAACAGATACTCACATGGACGTTCCGATAATGACACGAAGAGCCGCCTAGGGCGTAATGGGCATCCGCCAGTGCGCAGACGCGGGAGCAGTATGTATTGCTCCGGCTAGGCCGTGCATCGTTTCCGCAGAAACACTTTGGTTTGGAGGACATAAGGGATGTAGAAGTGGCTTCCAACAGTGGCAAGCCTAAATTGAAAGAGAGTGGACGAAGATTGGGTGCCGGTGGAGGGCTGTAGGGGGTGGGTTTTATAGGGCTTTTTCATGTTCACTGGGTTTTGAACAAACCACAAAAAGATCCGTGATAGTCAGAGACGCCATGGTCAAGGAAACATAAATGAATAAGATCTAGTCGATAACAAAAGACAATGGATCTTAGTGGTGCACGTGGATGTTGCCGCGTGATTTGTCAGTTCTCACGGTTGATTACCTTTCTCAGGCTCCCTCATCATACGCATGGCACACTTTATTAAAATCATTGATCCCCGCGCGTTTATCCTTGATTTACTTCCGCAGACCGACAATTTCACTGGTGGAGCTCTTTCTCGAGGCGATGCAATCGTATAGCACAAACAATCTCGTTCTCAGTCTCAATCTCAAAGGAATCAAGTTCCTTTGCCAGCGACTCTGTTCCACATAACATGATTACAATCAATGTGGAACCGAGATAAGTATACCGAGGATTCGAAGTGCTTCAAATCTAAACTAATCATACCATACGTTACTAAGCACCCAGCTGCGAGTAAGTGTCTTAGCCTTGACCGTCTTCTATTACATATAGTAGCAGTAGTAGGTAGGGTACATCCGGTCTAACCTTATATGCACCGCTAAGCATAACATTGAACTGCGACCACTCCCAACTAACTGGGAAATAGGTGATCTCAGTTGAGTAATAGTTGGCAAGTCCATGATTGATGATCCGCGGGGTACTACTGATATCTCTTATCTCATAGAAGAATTGGTATGTGTCATTGTGGCATGCTACGGTGCGCATTTGGGGGGTTCGGATACAAGGAAAAACTAGGAGACTTTGCATAGTATGTACGACATGTCGTACAAAGTTGGTTTAGTTATACCCTACACTAGCTTTCCACGAAGCATAATAGATCTCCAAGCCATCAATCAACCCCGCTTTTAGAGGTCGCCAATCTAGCAGCGTACGAGCAAGGTACGGCCTGATGAGCGACGTCGTTTGAAGTGCATCTTCATATGCTATGATGAACAATCAGTACTTGGTAGCGAAATTCATCCGAACGATCCACGAGACATACGATTTGAGGGCACAATATAGCTATATCCACCTTTTGCCCCACTAACCTCACACAACTTGGTCAATATGTCGTCCACGCTCTCCGTGTGTTCATTCGTGGCATCGAAAATACACCCACGAACCATTGCAGACTTCTCTGCTGCTTTTAACACTAGTTCTGCGAGATCATCCTGGTGTATCAAAGCATATCGTCCACCAGGGCGTCCGTACCAAGCAACCTTTCCCTCGTAGGCACTCTGGAACAATGGAGCTAAAAGGGACCCGGATCTTCCGTATAACAAAGACGGTCGAACGACAATGCCATTTAAGACAGGACTGCTGATAACCTCTTGCTCCCGCTCGACGCGCCAAGCAACGAGCGGAGGAGGATTTGTACAAGGGGTGGTATCCGAAACGATGTCGCTCCTGTTATCACCGTGGACCCATGTTCCAGAGCAATAAATGTACGATAGTTTTGGGGAACTCGCAGATCGCAAACTTGTCGCAGCTGCTGTCACAGACTCAAGAATAATAGACGAGGTAGATTCAAGATCGGTACCCCCCGAAGTATCAACAATGACGTCAGCAGTCGAGATGTGAGATTTCCAGGAGTCGACGTTTGTTGCATCAGCAACGATCGGGATAACTTATCAAGAAGATAAGCTGTGAGTCCAAAAGCCACAAGGAACGGTACGACTCACTTTCTTCTGCGGCCAGCTGTTTAGTTTTAGAAGCTGAACGAGTCTGACCATATACGATGTGCCCTGCACGAACGAAAGCTTGTGCAACGGGAAACCCAATGTAGCCGGATGCACTGATATAAGGTCTCACATGAACAACTGCATACCCCTGACACCGAAACGAAGCACGTACCCAAGTACGATTACTTTCATTTCGTTTACAAGTTTCAGGCGATGAAATGTAAAGGAGATTCAGTGTTTTTTGTTCTGAATCCACTCTTAGGGCCTTATATAAGGCCTAGATTTCTTTCGATCTTGAGCGGAAGCTGAGTAACGTCGTTCCACGGCATCATTCGGCAAAGGGTAAGTCCTCAAAGAAGAAGGACTTGCGTGTGCTACCTTCCGCCTTGAGGTTAAGCCCGGCTTCGCGTCCTGCCGAACGAAGGCGAATTCTCGAGCAGCCAGCATAATTTGAGTCATCGGGACCGTCGAAAACGCTCGGAAGCCATCATCGTCATAACCACGAGGTGGAATCAATATAGTTTGGATGAGTAAAATCCCTCATATTGACTCATGAGGTCCAGATTCGTGACCCGACTCGGAAAAACAATGTGGAGCCCTGAGACGTTACAGACGTAATAACGTACGAAATGATGCAGCCAGGATGGAATCATGGAACAGAGTACATGAACTGGAGCAGATGAGATAATGAATGAACATCGTTGTCAGATGGGAGCAAGTTGTCCACTGCCAGTGACTCCGAACACTCGAAAGTTGTTTGGCAAGACCATCGGTTTGTTTGGTCTTTGCCTCTCAGGGTGAATGTATCAACGCGTCACTGATCTGCCTCGAGCACTGCGCGCTTATGGCGGGTCATGCCGAGGGTACAAAGTTATAGACACGATAACGAAGTCCCAACGAAACATCCAGCGTCGAGCAGCTTCAGCAGCTAATCGATACAGGTGGTCAAGCATGGCTTCTCGCTCCACAGCCCGCCCTCGCATCGCAATCGTCCAGTTCAATCCCAAATTCTGTATATCCATTCCAAAGTCAACGCGTACTAGCCCTGATAACGTATCTCATATCTCCAGGTGCCGTTGAAGAAAACATCAATACTGCTAGACGACTTTGTGCTCAGTACGTCAACCTTCCGAAGCCATTTTTTGGAAATCAACAATGTTGATCATCCCCGGTTGGCTAGGCTTCAACCAGGATCAGTCGACCTGGTATGTCTGTCAGAAATGGTTTTTAGCGGTATCTATGGCTCTTTCTATTATCCGATCTCGTTGCATAAATCCTCAACCGAACACCGCCCACAGGCTACGTCTTCAAGGACGCCGACGCGATCAAACCATTCCTTGAGGAGCCAAAACATGGCCCTACATCCCGCTTCTGCGTAGAACTAGCCACTAGACTCAAGTGCCACGTCGTCGCAGGATACCCAGAACGCCTCCCCTCTGCAGAATACGAACAAGGCATCGACCACTCCGGAAACACCGTCACCAAAATCGGCGCAAACAGCGCGATACTCTACAGCCCAGACGGCGAGTACATTGGAAATTACCGCAAGACGAATCTATACCAGACGGACACGACTTGGGCTAAACCAGGTTTGGCCTTCACTTTCGCTCTTCCTCTCTCATCGACAGTTCTTATCTGAAATTAAAAGAAACCGGATTGAAATTGTGTCTTTAGGAACAGGATTTGCGACTTTCCATCTTCCTCCTCCCTTGAATACAATTGGCCTTGGTATCTGTATGGATCTCAACGTACAACCGCCGAAGAGCTGGGATACCCTGGATGGGCCTTACGAAATAGCAGACTACTGTCTTTCACAACAGGCCGATGTGCTCGTCTTGTTAAACGCTTGGTTGGAGTCTTTTGAAGATGATCAAAATGATCACGCCTGGGGAACCCTGAATTTTTGGGCGCAGCGTCTAAGACCTTTATGGGTTGGTAATGGACAAACAGATGTGGAAGGAGACTCGCCGTCCACGGACGAGGGAGCAAACGATTCTGCAACGAGGCCCCATACCGACGTTATCATTTGTAATCGGACTGGGGAAGAGAACGGTATGCACTACCTTACATCAGCCTTTATTTTCTGACACGCTTGTTAGGAGCCGTTTTTTGTGGATCATCAGCCTTTTTCAGGATGATACGAAGATCCGGTCGACCTAAACTTGTACAGGTGATGGGGAAGGTCGAAGAGGGCGTGCAAATCTGCACTCTGTAGAAGAACCTCTTTGCTCAGACAACGATATTCTAGTCTAATTTATATCTCTGTGTGTACAAGCCTGTTTTAGTATATCAACAATCTCCTGCGCGTCTTCGAGTCCATCGGCATCGCTCTTAGGATCCCAGACGTCTTTTCTCGACAACAACCTTGCAGCATCAGTGGTTGCCCGTGCACGAGTTTGATAGCCTTCTTTGGTTGTGCACATCAAAGTCAAGCTGAACTCGAGCTGTTTTGCTACATGCAAGAGCATTTTGTTCCTTTACCAGATCGATAGTCAACGTATAGAAAGAGAAAGAAAAAGACGTTTTCAAGCTTACTTTTCGTCCAGCGTCGAGAGGGCCATTTTGAGATGCCCCCAAATGTTGCCATCTTGTATGATAGCTTTATGCAGCGCTCGTCGAATCCCTGTGAAGTTTTCGATCCGCAAGGGCATCTAGTGACGAATTTGGCTCCGTCAAATGAATAAGAAACATTATTTATGGGTCTCACAGGAAATCTTGGTGAAAACTCTAATTCGACATCTAAATCTGGCAAATGAATTGGAGGGGCTGAAGCGCACAGAGATGTGGTCAATATAAGATCATCCATGGAAAGCAGCTGACATGCTTACAACTTTGGTCAGCGTTGGATGCAGTATTCATTTCTATCATTAGGCCGTCGTCGTCGTCGTCATTCGATTCTTGTTCCAGCATTTCTTCGTCAACTGACCATTCTTGCGCTGGAAACGTCTGCGCTCGTGTGGGAGGATTCAACGGCTCTTCTGGCAGCGCCTTGAATGGCGTCTTGAAAGGGACTTTCGAGCGCGTCTGCAAATATGACGATATCACCGCTCCAGTAGCTGTTCAGATATGAACACAGGCTTTATATGAACCATCAAGGGAACAAAACATACTGGGCGTGAAAACGGATTTAGGCTTCTTCTGTGGGACAGACAGGGCCAGGTCATTGTCAAATGCTTGCCGCTTCCCTGTATTCTGTCTTCCAGATTTTTGATTCTGATATGGAGCACCATTAGTTGTGCGAGAACCACTGCTCCGCCTAGTCTGTTCTCGAGAGCTGTTCACCGATGTTGAGTTTGCAGACTTCGTCCGACTGGGTCCAGCTTGATGGGAGGTCACCGGTTGTACATCTGGAATTTGAGCATATCCGTCGCCATCATCGTCATAACGAATAGGTTGACGTTGCAAGTTTGGTATTTGTGATCCAAAATACTCGTCGGAAGATAGATTCTGCCTTCTGCGATGCGTCTTCTCTGGGTATTTGCAAACCTAGGGTATATCGCCGAGTTAGAAGTGCTGAGCGAAAATAGGAAAGTTGACTAACATCACACATTTCATTGCAATACTTCTTGATAAGCCCTTTGTCGCTAGAATCTATCGGTTCACCGAAATATCTGCATACCATCTTGCTGTATGATCAGTAGGTGGCTCAATTAGAACAGAGGTAGGCCTGACGTACAACGTGTCTACAGTTGTCCACACTCTCGGCAAAGTTAGTCAACTAAATAATAAGATTAGTAGGAGGCGTGTCGGGACAGTTAAGAACTTACTGCAGTTAAACTGTCAAGGGATCTTTGACTTGGTGGGGGGCAATCAGCATTATATGACCTATTTTGTCGCTGAGCATGGTCACCAGAGACAAATTTCTGAATTGTGAACGCGTCTTCTCGAGCTGAAAGACCTGTCAGTTCGAGGACTTTTACGATTAGGCATGCGGCGTACAATAGAAAAGAACACATTTCGCAGGCTGGAACTGGATATCAATTCGGCCGAGATGATAAAAACAATTTACACACATGGCCATCCTAATAATACATCAACACGGCATAATTGGATGAGGATGGACTACATACTCTTCCCGCTCGTCCTGTTTCTTGATAATATCCTGACATATGATCAATCACAATAAAGAGAGCAATATGAAGTAATTCACCTTCAAAACTCCTAGGCAAATCGTAATGTATGATATATCTATCCTTGAACGAATCAGTATCTTCAATAACTCTAGAATGGAAAACTCACCTCACGTCTGGCTTATCCACACCCATCCCTTGATGAGTACTCATATGAATGTTGGGGTTGATCACATATAGTTGGACTTACCGAAAGCTATCGTCGCACATACCTGAAAAAGAGCAATTATACTTTTCTGCAGGCGCATGAATATGATACTTACGACGTCCACATCTCCATCACCGGACCCCCCCTTTTCCCATGCTTTCAGCGTTTTGTCTAGCATGTTTGACCTAAAGAAAGGTGAGGTTAACAGTGTTATGTTAATCGTAGATATGTTGACAGACAAGATCCCTTTGTGGTATGGCCTGGCTTTCAAACCTCTGCTCCTTAGATGAGCAGATAGCTCGTCGCAGGTTGTACGATATCTGCAGTATACGATCCCTGAAGAAGGTCTTCGACGACGTTCATGTAATTTGTTGATATATGTATAGATATCCTCCATCTGCGATGCTGGCTGTGGAGAAGAGCAATAGCGAACCTGATTGAAACCATCTCATTAGACGTGTGAATAGAACATCCGACAAAACTCACCTCGTAGAAAAGATTTGCGCGATTAAACGGATGCACGACTTTATACATGTATTCAGGAGACATCTTAAGGCTTTTCACAATATCGTCCTGTACTCTATCAAGTAATTGTCATGCACCGAACCACCGGAAGTGAAGTTGACCCACGTAGCGGTTGCTGTGGCGGTGAGAGCCATTATAGGAACATCAGGAAATTTCTCGCGAAATACACCCAACTTTCGGTATTCTGCACGAAAATTATGACCCCATTCCTAAGAAAGAGAGAAAGATCAGAGAGGCATATTTTGAAAAGGCTAGTCTAGTATACCGAGATACAATGAGCCTAAGATTATAAGTAGACGATAAAATTATTTAGTATTATTCTCAGTAGATAATAGGGAGCATAATACCTCGTCAACCACAAACCTGTTCAGTTGCTTTTGTTCATAAGCTCGACAAAGCAAGCTTATGAAATACTGAGTGCATAGTTTCTCAGGGGTTACTGAATGAACGACGAGTGAAAACTGATGGGATCATATTTGTAATGATGTACGCACTGTATAATAGACGATGCCGGGGGTAGCCTGAGGTCAGATCATCGAGTATCTAATCTCATATGAGTACTAGTCTTGGAAGACCAAAGATGTTTGCACGTACATCCTGCTTTTCTGCAGCAGGTGTTTCTGAGGTCAACGACGCGACCGAGACATCGATGCTTCGCAATTTGGACACCTCTGGACCAATTCAACATGAGATCATGCTAATGAAATCATCACTTACGGTTTTTCATCAAGGCTGTTTAGGACAAGACGATCAGCTCGAGAAAGTCGTGATCGGAATAAACCATACCAAGCAAAGGGGACACGACGAGCGTGATCCCGCACTACAGCCTAGGGTGAATCTCTTAGCACATAACAGAGCGGACATGGAACAGACTTTCTCCGCTACTGCAGGAACTTGAAAGCATAGGCTCTAAGATATTCACCAGTTGTTATCACGCAAATCGTTTGGGTAAGAAGCGGACAAACCTTGCCCATGCCAGTAGGCGCCAAAACGAAAACATCTGCGCCTGCGAAGGGTTAAGAGCGCACGAGCAGCAATTCAAGCTGCATGAAACGGCTCTCACCCAATATAGCGGCCTCAACGATCTGTTCTTGTTTACCTTTATACTCGGGATGGCCGAAAACTGGGTATGATACTTAGATTTTGGTCTTGACCCTTCAGGATCCATTCTTCGCTCACCTTTTGTAAGAATATGTCGACAATCTACAAACGTCGCGGCGGCCTTCGCTTTCCTGAATTTGATTGGCCTGACACTTTGATTGTGTAAATTGGGATACGCTGCTTTAGGAGGTGTATGCAAGGAAGATGGCGCGCTTTCGACAACATCGACAATATCCGGAGACACGAGGGACATTTCCTCACAAAGTTTGAGATAGCACCAACTACTTGCGCGTGAAGTCAATCCGGTCGGACGCGTTTCCAGTACGACACGTGCCGGGTGACAAATAGACGCGCCTGTCACAGATCATGACTTCTCGCCACTCAGCTGTGGCACTTTCGGAACTGTTTTCGCGTATTCTCACTGTGCACTCTCATGTTATTGATCATTTCTTGAAGAGCTTGAGCTCGCTAACTTTGGCTTTGGTAACGAACAGATCAATGGGAACTGCCTGATCCCAAATGCATCTGATGCTCAATACCCCGTTTATATCTCGGAGCCCACTGGCATAACCGCGGCCTAGGGGGGTAAACAGATGGTCTTCCAACCCTCCAATTCCCTTGACAGAGCAACTACTATATGACTAGAACCTTCTTCTACGGTTCAATATCTGGGCTGTCTTTCAACGTCGTTCCGTCCAGTCTATTGTTCCTACTATGATATTCTTACTCGTCGGGCTAGAATTAACATCAACTGATGTACACTCGAAGATGACCAAGACTGGTAGACCTGTGCTCTCACGGTTCCGACTTGAGACTACGACAGCAATCATAAACATCAACGATTTCCGATATTTCCTTCTCAACAGGGGCTGTGGACTACGATCATGAACGTGCAGTGCCGCTCTCGTCAACATACATAAGGGCAAGATCACGTATGACTCCGAGTATAACCTTCATAAATATACTCCGGTTTGCATCAGACTATACTTATCCACGAGATATTCAATCGACGAAGGGTGTGTGTTCACATGTTTTCTGGATGACAGAGTCTCATGTAAAGTAAAGCTCCCAGATACTTATAATCACGACCGTTTTGTGACGGGTGTTTAGTAGGTTTGTCAGTGTATCCATCCAGCATGATGATCCTGACCTACTTCTTTTCCTAGTTGCCTGTACACAACGCTTCAGAGGCTTCCAAAACTAGAGTAGACATTTAGAGCGTAGCAACAGTGAGTTCAGAGATCAGAAAGCCGAGCAGGGCCTATGCAGACTTTCAACAGTTGATCATCTGAACATTGATGTTTATTCTCAGCATCTAGACCTTTACGAAGTCTAAAGGCCGCATAATAGAACGCGGCTGCTTTAACATCAGCCAAGTCAAGTATTTAAATGAATGAACGTGCCTGCGCAGAAAGTGAGGCGGACGATGTCCATCCAAAAATACATGGTTCGCCTAGAAAGGAAAGGACGGCGGTCAGCCACCGTTTGTTTGCATAGGATCGCTCATATGGACTAAGTAGTCTCTAACCTTGGTAATAAGAAGGACGGCGGAACGCTTGGGACGGGTTCTCCTTCAAGTGCTTATACCATCATGAACATCCTCACGATACCACTACTCCTCGCTATACCAGCTCTCGTTTCTGCCTTTACTAGTCTCAATCCATTTTCGAGACGAGGCGCGTCGTCATTAGGATACTACAATCCCAACGATAGCGGTGGCAGTTTACTTACCGTATGTGGTATCTATTGATGGACAGACGTTGACTGACTTGTTATCGAGCAAGTACATTCCCGGGTCAAATACAGTGGGAGTGGGAGAGCCACTGAATGTCATCTTGTCTGGAAATTCAGACCAAGCCATCCTAGTCGACCAAGAAATAAATGGGGGTCTTCGAAACTATTTTCTGTGCGTCCACAATGTCCTCATCTTGTATTTGTATCATATAACCAACCCTCGTTCAGTTCGTTCGGATACTCGTCTGAATGTTTAGGACAACATTCTGGTACACCACAACAGACAAACCTTGGAGATGGCAATGGATTCAGTACGCATTCTGACTTTCACATCTTCAGCCTGTTGATTAACACGCACATCTACATTATCTCATAGAGAATGAAACGGCCGTCATTCGTTGGAACTATGGGGATCCATCCTTGGGGACATGCAGAGAGACCATTGAGGGCGGAAGCCATTTCCGCTATTGGGTGCAGAATGGCCCAAGCAAGAACAGGTACGAGATGAGCTTGGTATGTGGCATATCGATTGTCTGACACTGCATTATCTTGCAGTGGTGGTATATTCATGGCTTTCTCGTACGAGAAGCCCATTGCCTGTATGTTTTGCCAGTCATTCGGACACTCATCTGTAGTCTAAACTGTATCTATGACCAGCACAACACGATATTGTAATAAATGGGTGAGTTTTCCGATCCTCGTCTCCCCCTGTGCATTAACCGAGGTATTTCTTCAGATACAATCTAGGACGGTGAGACAAATTCTAGATAGCGACCTTTTCAACTTTGCTTATCTTGGTTTCCAGGGATTGGGGAGTTGGCAACGTCACCAATCAAACGTCGATCATCGACTCGACAACAGTTTCCAACACCTCGACGTTCTCTGGCCAGACGCAAGCCGGAGGTTACGTTTACTCAACATCTGTTCAATACGTCTCCGGTCTATTATCAAATACAAGTAATGGCATCAACCATGGATCAACCGTAGGAGTCAATGGGTCGAACGCCATAGATGGTCTCGTTGCCGTCTGGGAGGTTAAAATCGTCCAACGGCCGCCTAAATCATCGTACGTCTAGTTCGTCAATCCATGTGCACTATCTCATTCGCGTTTCGTGTTACACAAAAAAAACAGTGCACTCCGTATATCATCACAATTGACGGGCCAGATACCATTGATCACAGCCCTGGTGGCGCTCTCATCACATCTTTTTTTCTCATAGCACCGCATCTCTAATGGGGGGAGGAATCAACACAAGGACTCATACTCACTCACTAACAAATCTGCTCTTGTCATTCATTCATTCTCTTATCTTGAACATTGAAGGACGAGTTTTTTTGTCAACCTCCCCCCCCCCGCTACCAGTACCGATATCCCCCATGCTTTACCTCGTATACAAATATCTATTTATATATACCATTCAATAGTACGAGGAGTTTCTTAGTTTTTTCCCCCCCTGGATTGTTAGACGACATTCCCGCTCTCATAGATTGTATACTCACCGTTTGACAACCAGCTGACTACTTTTTTCTCACTTTCACTATTGTACCGACTGGGGTTTGATGTTTTCGAGTACTAATGATGCCATTTATTCCTAACTTCTGAATAGCGTAAGACTTCAATGATATTTTGCTAGTAAGAGCTACACAGTTGCCAGTGGATCTATTGTGTGTTACATTCTCGGCTAGATCACCATGAAATCACCTACGTTGAGTAGTAGTACGCAAAATATTTAGATCTGAAGAGCTCGTTCCAGGCTGGAATGTACTGATGATTCGATGACCAATTAATTTGTGGGTCCTTCGAATTTCGTAGCAAACATAAACAACGCACGATCCATAAGTCACGAAATTATAACGGCCATTGAACGACGTTAACTCCATGAGATATCCGATAGTTGAATGGAGTCGATGATTCGACGGGCATACGAAGGCACAAATTGAGGATTACATAGCGTTGTAGATAGATCGCGTTACGGCGATTCATAGTGCGGCATTTGTGCGGCATTCTCCGTAAGTTCCTGGCGTTTACTACTATCTGAAGACATACCAAAGTCGCAGTAGCTTCTGGACTCTACGCCACCCTTGTCGCTATTCTTGTTTTTACCCCGCGAGAGCTCTCCCCCTCTTCAACAAATTACAAGAAAACCCCATAGTCCGACAACCATGAAAAATATATGTATGGGATGGATAAAGGGAGTACACGCGTGCCTTATCAACTGCTGCTGCATGTCTCTCCTCCTCTTCTCTATACTCGTCTCCAGTAGACGAGCACTGTATTCCTTTCTACTCCAATCTTCATCCAATATAGTACCAGGCCTTTGCGTCAATCTCCGCTTAACTTGATTTACCATGATAGGAACCTGGGCATAATCGTCATTAGACACATTTACATAACTATTCAGAACTATACCTCGCTGCTGAGACGAGATGTATTCACATCAGGAAAATAGCAATCTGTCCAGGATTTTCCATGTACAAATAGGCTGAGGTCCAACCGGGTAGCGTGTGTGCCAAGGATGGCAAGTGTTGCACTGTCGCACAATCCAGTCCTTAATAGTTGTGGAGCCCAAAAGAGCAGATGGCGTTGATAATTTGTACCTGGTAAGATTGACCATCCTGATCATGAGTCGAGATGATTTCCAACGCCAATTACATCCTTGCGACTTTTCGTCCGTGCAGATAAGATATCCACACTCGAAATCCAAATGGTTGCGGCACTCGAACCTGAAACAACCCACTTCCCATCGGAGGAGAACGCAACAGAATTGACCGACCCAAAGTGGTCCTCCAAAGGACATGTAATGACTTGTCCGGTCTCCAAATCCCATATCTTAATGGTGCGGTTATTTGTACCTGAGGCAACCCGCTTCCCATCGGGAGAGAATGCGACAGAAGTGGCAGAAAATACCTGCCCTTTCATTGGAGCTATCGTGCCCTGGCCGGTTTCCACGTTCCAAACTCGGATAGTACTGTCAAAGGAGCCCGAGACAACACCCTTGCCGTCTGGGGAGAACGCGACGGAGCTGACCGAAAAAGTGTGGCCTCCCAAGGGACGCGAAGTGAATTGTCCGGTCTCTACATCCCTTGCTACATCCCAAAGCCGAATGACGCCGTCCTGTGAGCCTGAGACAACCTGCTTGCCATCAGGAGAGAATGCGACGGTGTTGACAGGACTGGTGTAGCATTCCAATGGACCTGGCCAGTTTCTGCATCCCAAATCAGAATTGTATTGTCATCGGAGCCTAAGACGACCTTCTTCCCGTCCGGGGAGAACGCAACCGAATTGATCCAGTGATTATGGCCTTCCAAGGGACCTGTAGTAACCTTTCCGGTCTCCACATCCCAATTACAAATAGTCCTGTCATGCGAGCCCGACACGACCTGCTTTCCATCCGGAGAGAACGCGACAGAACTAACTGAATCAGTGTGGCCTTCCAAGGGACCCACAATAACCTTGTTGGTCCCCGCATCCCAAATTCGAAGAGTCTTGTCATCGAGCCAGAAATAACCCACCTACCATCGGGAGAGAAAGCCACGGAGCTGATGGAACCAGAATGGCATTCCGAGGGTCCTGCAGTGACTTGGGAAGTCTCCGCATCCCATATTCGCAATTCCCTGGACGGCATCTCAACCGTCATATTGCCTCGTATTTTATCCCGTGTCTTTAAAAAATGATAATGTTATGGTCTACTTTGCTGTTGTCAAAGCCAAACCCTTCAAATGTCCACCGTTGTACTATAATTTTTTTCGACAATCAATCACTCGCTCAAACTTGATCACAAACACACATGTTGCGAGACGAGTCAAGATCCTGGCACCCGCGCCACGGATTCATTAAAAACATGACCAGTCTAAGTAAAAGGAAAAATTTGACGTCTAAAATTATGTCCAAAGGCTATCGTATCGTGGTGATATAAGAGGGTGCAAAAGATCATGTTATTTTTGCACAGATTCACATGAGAATCCATAAACATACTTGACGAGACAGTGGAGCTAAAACAGAAGAAATACAGATCTGGATCAAGAAGGAAAGAAGGAGAAAAAAAAAGATAGTTTACGTGCACTTGCCAATTGTATATCACACTGCGCAGATA